>JADRCD010193143.1:0-42488 GCA_019843815.1 Montemys delectorum | reverse complement strand
GTAGGATGGGGTCCCCACTCATAGGGACAGGCAGTAGGACGGGGTCCTGGCAGCTGGAGAGACTGAGTGGAGGAGGTGTCAAAGGCTATGGAACTTCAGTGTTGTTAGGTGTTAGGTTGTTAGATCTTTAGGCCATGGAGATCTGCTCATGACTGTGAGAATATATCTGACCCCTTAAAAATGGTTCAGATGATAGAAAACAGGTTAGCTACATTATATTATATTTGTCAAGTTCTAAGAAGATGTGGTGGTTTGAATAAAAATGGCCCCCATAGGCTGTTAGATTTGAATGCTTGGGTACTAGGGAATGGAACTATTAGGAGGTGTGGACTCGGTGGAGTGGGTGTGTCACTGGGAGTGGGCTTTGAGGTCGTAGGTGCTCCCACCATGGTAAGTGTAGCATTCTTTTCCTGCTGCCTGCAAATCGAGATGCAGACCTCTCAGCTCCTCTCAGTGCCATCCGTGCCTGCCTGCCGCCGTGCTTCCTGCCTTGACGACAATGGACTAACCTCTAAAGCTGTAAGCCAGCCCAGTTAAATGTTGTCCTTTCTAAGAGCTGCTGCAATCACGGTGTCTCTTCACACCACTAAGGGCCTAACTAAGAGAAGATTACAATAATGTGTGAGTATGTATATCAGAACGATTAAATGAGAACCAGATGTGAATTTTTAGTGTT
This sequence comes from Montemys delectorum, assembly GCA_019843815.1. Classification (NCBI taxonomy): domain Eukaryota; kingdom Metazoa; phylum Chordata; class Mammalia; order Rodentia; family Muridae; genus Montemys; species Montemys delectorum. Next base: position 41,812 of record JADRCD010193143.1, on the reverse strand, counting down.
TGGCTCATAGGTAGGAAGTGTCAGTACTTCCGTATTTTTTTTTTTCCCTAGTGAAAATATTGTCTTAACATAGTCTATAAGACTGTTAGGAAGGTCATACCTGGGCTGGAGTGCTTGCAGTCACAGGAGGTGGCGAGGCACTGACTTTTGGCTCACTGGGGGATGCAGCTGAGCCCTGAGACTCCTGGCTTGCTGGCTGGTCTGGAGACAGAGCATCACTGCTATCTTCATCAAATGAGAACTCGCCATGAGTGTGAGGATAGTCCTCCTTCACCACGCCTGCAGAGAGAACCACAGAACTCAGGGGCTCTGTAACCTGAGGCTGACCAAGAAGGGAGGGCTTTAAGGAGGTGGTTTAGAGCTGGGCTCTCCAAGGCGGAGCCACACTGCTATAGAAATGGAGGCTCTTCCCAATGGGAGTCTCACTGCTGTCATGTACTCTTTGGGGTTTGATGTTCTTCCAGTCAGATCAAACCTCTGGATCCAACTCCCTGCTGTAGGAAGAGGAGGAGACTCCAGTGCTTTGTTGTTGGTTTTGTTCTATGTGGTGTTGGGGATGGGCCCAGGGCGTTGTACATGGTAGCCGAGAGGCTAGAGCACTAGCAGCCCTCTAGCCCCGACTGGAGGGGAGGGTTCTTGATGATACTGGACAGCATCGGTCTACCGGGGTGTGTGGGGTGATCCAGGGTGAAGGGCACACAGCCTCCTTTTCAAAATATGAGCAGCAGGGCAAATATGGAAAGAGAAGAACCTCCTCTCAACAGAGTAATATTTAAGAGACACACAGACTAGTTTTTAAACCCTGACCTGGAACCCAAATGTTAAAATGCAGGAAGCAGAGGAGAAAGTGGGCATGCTACGGGGCCTCTGCAAATCAGTTTCCAGTTCAAACAACAGCACACCTAAGTACACTCACAGCTCACTGCTGGTGGTTCTCTTCCCAGATGGTTGGGATCAGAGTTGACTGTTTTAGAACTTTGTGATTATAAACTGCCTACTGTTTAAATGCACACTCTCTTAATTGGAAGTCCTCAGGGGTACAAGACACACACTAACTAGTTTCTCAGTATAAAAACTAAAAACCTACTGAGGTCCCACTGTTCATTTTTCCTGCTACAACTAGGATAGAAACAAATAGTGCAATGGTGGCAAGGGCGAGGCTGGTGCTGGAGAATGCTGCACATGCACAGGCCTGCTCAAGTACCCAGAACCAGACGAACAGCAGCAGCCAAATGTTAAGAGCGGGTGAAACAGACAGATGCCACTTCCCTTCAAGAGTACACTGCAACCACGGAGCACTCTCCTTGCTTGTGAAGCTAATTATCTTTCTAATAGACATAATGAAGTCTACCAATCTGAAAGAGTAGAAATGAAACAGTACAATACAGTAATTTACCTTAGAAATGTGATAATGGCATGAGATGTTCCTCTGACATAAAATGGGAGGCCGTACTAACTGCGGCAGAGGCCATTTCCTAATCTATAACAAAGGATCACAACAACAACCACTAAATGACCATCAGCTTCTGGCTAACTCAGAAAACAACATCCTTGATTGATGTTAGCATCTTAATCAGATCTGTCTTTCCTTTCTCCCAGAAGACCGAAACTGGTACTCTTGCCTATAATGGCTTCCTTGACACTCGAATCCACAGGAAGGATGTTCTTCTCCACCAGCTCCATGGGACCAGGCCTTTGAGCAATCTTCTCGTTCAGGTCATCTGCCAACCGAGCTCTCTTCAGTTTCATCTGTGTGGCCTGAAGAGATGGCTCTGCAAACGTTTCTGGAAGAGGAAGCACAGGTTTAACTGTGGTGCCTAGCAGGCCAAGTAACTGAACTGAGAGTGACGGCTGAGAGTGCTCGGTAGAAGAGGTATCTCAGAGTGGGCTGGCTACCTGCTCATGGGACACAGAAGCTCCAAGGTTGCCACCATGAACTGAAGCTGCAATGGTGATGGGAACTTCCATCATGTGCCTACAGTAGGAGGTCAGATTTGTTAAAACACTTATTAGTGTTATCAGGGAGACACTGCAGGAAGGTCAATGTGGCCCAAGCTCTAAAAGTATATGGTTCTCAATTGGCTTCACTAGAAAGGCAGGTCCTAGAAAGGGCGGAGGCATGAAATCTTAGGATAGAAGTGTATTTCTTTAGTGGGAAGAACTATGATTTATATCTGTGTGTATCTTAAGGTCAGTTATCATACTTAAAAATTTGAGCTTATTTTGGACCAAAAGCCTCATTGTACATAGAGCTGTTATCTCATATACTTAAAATGATGGAGATGCTACAACAGACACGAAGCCACTGTTGCTCTCCCACCTCCTCTGCTTCGTCCTGTCAGTTCGGGAGCTTGTGGTAACTCACTAACATACCCTCCATTGTCTTGAGCTATGTTTATGCTGTTTTAAAAGTAAGTGAAGAACTAACACTCCGAATTCTGAGTCGGTTCTGAGCTCTTATGAGGTGGAGCCCACAGAACTGTATAGGAACACTATATACAGGGGACAGTCATAACTACCTGTTTGTTCCCTGTCTGCCTCTGCTCATGATACAGGAAGGCAGGCAGCTTTGCCTTGCTCATTATTGGGCCACTGTTTCCTAGCATTTAGCCAGTGGATGCACAGTTCTCAAATGGCTACCAATTGCTCTTGAAGAACTCCATGTTTGTCTGCGCCTGAGCTACCAAGCTACCATCCTGCATGTGAAGATCATTTGATTTCTGTCACTAGGCCCAGAGAGAACAGATAGACTCTTTCCACCTCACGACTGTCTGTAAATATCTGAGAGGTTTCCAGAATCTTCTTAAAGCCTAACATACATGATACTGTCCAAGGATCAAACTTTTTGTTTTTTTTTTTAAACTTTTGTTTAGTAAGTTAGTTTAAAAAGCAGAATGATATGGATGATAGGATAAGTAGAAGGCTGGCTATCAAGATGGCTGACTTAGAGAGAAGGACAGCCATGTGAGCCATGCCACGGATTCTGCAGGAATGGAATGAGTTGTCTTGCTTCCAGGGGCTAAGACTAGATCACCCAGAGGTATCAGAGACAGTCACATCACAATAGCAACTTGTATGGACACCACCTTTGCTAGGTATCAATGAGCTAAATAGAGAAGACAAGTCCTAATGTCCTAAGGACAGTACAGGTGGACTTAGGAGGCAGTTAGCTGAAGCACTGGTTTATCAAGTGACTTCCTAGGTATCCTACACAGAGATTCAGTTTTGAGTCTTCTTGGTGCTATCCAATTTGAGGATGCCAGCCTGTGGGGTAAAACGTTATTAAAATGGGAATAAAGAAAATATGGGCACCTCACTTTTCCTCAGCCAACACAAGCCCTTACCTTCTAGAATATGCATCCTGACCAGCTCAGACCGGTCTGGGCGGCTCCGGATCTTGTGCTTCAGAAAGTTTTCAGTCTTAAAAAGAAAAGTACTGATCACAATTCATTGTAGTTTTAGATTTTCTTCAAAAACAAATTATATACCCTGTTGTATCTTTGGCAGAATGACCAGAAATTAGTACTGAGAACTTTCATCTAGTTCATAGTATATAGTGTGGCTTTCCAAAATCATCCAGAGGTTTGAAGTATATTAGTACACAGGAAATACTTTATAGAGTTTAAGAGTTAAGCTCTCAAAATTTTAAGATAAACTTTAAATTAACATAAGATTTAATCCCTCTGAGCCGCTGCCCTGAGCAGACATGCAGTGCTAGCTCTGTACCTAGTCTTACAACATCCAGAAGAAAGTAGACTTCTAGGCGCTCTAACACGCCCAGGACTATAGGTGAGGGGGCCACAACATCTAACCCAACACCAGGAGTAACTGGGACCAGCAGGATCCAGGGATGCAGGAAGCCCTGCCTGGCCAGTGGCATGGGTTCCTTCCAGTCTGAGCAGGTGCCCAGTGCAGACCTTGGGCACTAGCTCCGCACCCAGTCCTACAACACCCAGAAGAAGTTCGACTCCCAGGAGTTCTAACATGCCCAGGATCATAGGATCACAGGATCTCAGGAGCTTGGTCACACCAGGATTTCAGGATCTCAGAGGCAGCTGGACACCCAGGAGGAGCTCTGACATACCCAGGATCTCAGGATCACAGGATCCCAGAATCACAGGATCCCAGAGACAGCTAGAATCTGAGGAATTCTGATACAACCAGGATCACAGGAGGGACAGGCTCCAGTCAAGAGACAGCAAGGGCAGGTAGCACTAGAGATAACCAGACGGCGGGAGGCAAGCATAAGAACATAAGCAACAGAAACCAAGGTTACTTGATATCATCAGAATCGAGTTCTCCCATCATAGCAAGTCCTGGACACACCATCACATCAGAAAAGCAAGACTTTGATTTAAAATCACATCTCATGTTAACGATAGAGGACTTTAAGAAGGACATAAATAACTTCCTTAAAAAAATACGGAAGAACACAGGTAAACAGCTTGAAGCCCTTAAAGAGGAAACACAAAAATCTCTTAAAGAATTACAGGAAAACACAACCAAACAGGTGAAGGAATTGAATAAGATCATCCAGGATCTAAAAATGGAAATAGAAACAATAAAGAAATCACAAAAGGAGACAACCTTGGAGTTAGAAAACCTAGGACAGAGATCAGGAGTCATAGATGTAAGCATCATCAACAGAATACAAGAGATAGAAGGGAGAATCTCATGTGCAGAAGCTACCAAAGAAAACATTGACACAACAGTCAAAGAAAATGCAAAATGTGAAAAGCTCCTAGCCCAAAACATCCAGGAAATCCAGGACACAATGAGAAGACCAAACCTAAGGATAATAGGTATAGAAGAGAGTGAAGACTCCCAAGGTAATGGGCCAGTAAATATCTTCAACAAAATTATAGAAGAAAACTTCCCTAACCTAAAGAAGGAGATGCCCATGAACATACAAGAAGCCTACCGAACTCCAAATAGACTGGATCAGAAAAGAAATTCCTCCTGTCACATAATAATCAAAACACCAAATGCACAAAGAAAGATTTTTAAAAGCCGTAAGGGAAAAAGGTCAAGTAACATATAAAGGCAGATCTATTAGAATTGCACAAGACTTCTCGCCAGAGACTATAAAAGCCAGAAGATCCTGGGCAGAGGTCATACAATACCCTAAGAGAACACAAATGCCAGCCCAGGCTACTATACCCAGCAAAACTCTCAATTACCATAGATGGAGAAACCAAGATATTCCATGACAAAACCAAATTTAAACAATATCATTCCACAAATCCAGCCCTATGAAGGATAACAGATGGAAAACTCCAACACAAGGAGGGAAACTACACCCTAGAAAAAGCAAGTAAGTAATCTTTCAACAAACCCAAAAGAAGATAGCCACACAAGCATAATTACAACTCTAACAACAAAAATAACAGGAAGTAACTATCACTTTTCCTTAATATCTCTTAATATCAATGGACTTAATTCTCCAATAAAAAGATATAGACTAGCAGACTGGATATATAAACAGGACCCAGCATTTTGCTACATACAAGAAATGTACCTCAGTGACAAAGACAGACACTACCTCAGAGTAAAATGCTGGAAAAAAATTTTCCAAGTGAATGGTCCCAAGAAACAAGCTGGAGTAGCCATTGTAATATCGAATAAAATTGACTTTTAACCAAAGGTTATCAAAAAAGATAAGGAGGGACACTTCATACTCATCAAAGGGAAAGACTACCAAGAAGAACTCTCAAATGCAAGGGCACCCACATTCATAAAAGAAACTCTATTAAAGCTCAAAGTACACATTGCACCTCACACAATAATAGTGAGAGGCTTCAACACCCCACTCTCACCAATGGACAGACCATGGAAACAGAAACTAAACAGAGACACAGTGAAACTAGCAGATGTTATGAACTAAATGGATTTAACAAATATTTATAGAACATTTCATCCTAAAACAAAAGAATATACCTTCTTCTCAGCACTTCATGGTACCTTCTCCAAAACTGACCACATAATCAGTCACAAAACAGGCCCCAACAGATACAAGAAGACTGAAATGGGATTCCATGCATCCTATCAGATCACCAAGGACTAAGACTGATCTTCAATACCAACAAAAACAACAGAAAGCCCACATACACATGTAAGCTGAACAATGTTCTACTCAATGAAAACTTAGTCAAGGAAGAAATAAGGAAAGGAATCAAAGACTTTTTAGATTTAATGAAAATGAAGGCACATCATACCAAAACTTATGGGACACAATGAAAGCACTGCTAAGAGAAAAAATTAATAGCTCTAAGTGCCTCTGAAAAGAAACTGAAGAGAGCATACACTAGCAGCTTGACAGCACACATAAAAGCTCTAGAACAACAACAACAACAAAAAAAGCAAATACACACAAGAGGAGTAGATGGCAGGAAATATTCCAACTCAGGGCTGAAATCAACCATGTAGAAAGAAAAAGAACTATACAAAGAATCAACAAAACCAGGAGCTGGTTCTTTGAGAAAATCAACAAGATAGATAAACCCTTAGCTATATAAATATATAATATATAAAAATTATAAATATAAAATATATAAATATATAAATAAATACATAAATAAACCTTAGTTATAGCTTGATCAATGAGACAAAAGAGGTCAAAGGGATACAAATTGGAAAGGAAGAAGTCAAAATATCACTATTTGCAGATGGTATTATAGTATACTTAAGTGACGCCAAAAATTCCACCAGAGAACTCCTAAATGGGATAAACAACTTCAGCAAAGTGGCTGGATATAAAAATTAAACAAATCAGTAGCCTTCATATACTCAAAGGATAAACAGGCTGAGAAAGAAATTAGGGAAATGACACCCTTCACAATAGTCATAAATAAAATATAAAATACCTTGGTATGACTCTAACAAAGCAAGTGAAAGATCTGTATGACAAGAACTTCAAGTCTCTAAAGAAAAAAATTGAAGAAGACCTCAGAAGATGAAAAGATCTCCCATGCTCATGGATTGGCAGGATTAATATAGTAAAAATGGCCATCTTGCCAACAGCAATCTACAGATTCAATGCAATCCCTATCAAAATTCCAACTCAATTCTTCATAGAGTTAGAAAGAGCAATTCTCAAATTCATTTGGAGTATTAAAAATCCCAGGATAGCCAAAACTATTCTCAACAATAAAGGAACCTCTGGTGGAATCACAATCCCGGACCTTAAGCTGTACTACCGAGCAATAGTGATAAAAACTTCATGGTATTGGTACAGTGACAGGCAGGTCGATCAATGGAACAGAACTGAAGATGCAGAGATGAACCCACACACCTATGGCCACTTGATCTTTGACAAAGGAGCTAAAACCATCCAGTGGAAAAAAGACAGCATTTTGAACAAATGGTGCTGGTTCAAGTGGCAGTCAGCATGAAGAAGAATGCAAAGTGATCTATTCTCATCTTCTCGCACAAAACTCAAGTCCAAGTGGATCAAGGACCTCCACATAAAACCAGATACACTGAAACTAATAGAAAAGAAAGTGGGGAAGATCCTCAAACATATGGGCACAGGGGAGAATTTCCTGAACAGAAAACCAATGGCTTATGCTCTGAGATCAAGAATTGACAAATGGAACCTCATAAAATTGCAAAGCTTCTGCAAGGCAAAGGACACTGTCAATAGGACAAAATGACAATCAACAGATTGGGAAAAGATCTTTACCAATCCTACATCCAATAGAGGGCTAATATCCAATATATTCAAAGAACTCAAGAAGTTAGACTCCAGAGAAAAAAATAACCCTATCAAAAATAGGGTACAGAGCTAAATAAAGAATTCTCTACCGAGGAATATAGAATGGCTGAGAAGCACCTAAAGAAATGTTCAACATTCTTAGTCATCAGGGAAATGCAAATCAAAACAACCCTGAGATTCCACCTCACACCAGTCAGAATGGCTCAGATTAAAAACTCAGGTGACAGCAGATGCTGGTGAGGATGTGGAGAAAGAGGAACACTTCTTCATTGCTGGTGGGATTACAAGCTGGTACAACCACTCTGGAAATCAGTTTGATGGTTCCTCAAAAAATCAGACATAGTACTACCTGAGGACCCAGCTATGCCACACCTGGGCATATACCCAGAAGATGCTCCAACATATAACAAGGTCACATGCTCCACTATGTTCATAGCAGCCTTATTTATAATAGCCAGAAGCTGGAAAGAACACAGATCTCCTTCAACAGAGGAATGGATACAGAAAATGTGGTACATTTACAAAATGGAGTACTACTCAGCTATTAAAAACAATGACTTCATGAAATTCTTAGGCAAATGGATGGACCTAGACAATATCATCCTGAGTGAGGTAACCCAATCACAAAAGAACACACATGGTTTGCACTCACTGATAAGTGGATATTAGCCAAAAGCTCACAATATCCAAGATACAATTCATAGACCACATGCAGCTCAAGAAGATTGAAGACCAACGTGTGGGTGCTTCGGTCCTTCTTAGAAAGGGGAACAAAATACTCACGGGAGCAAATATGGAGACAATGTGCAGAGCAGAGACTGAAGGAAAGGCCATCCAGAGACTGTCCCACCTGGGGATCCATCCCATATACAGTCACCAAATGCAGACACTATTGTGGATGCTAAGAAGTGCTTGCTGACAGGAGCCTGATATAGCTGTCTCCTGAGAGGCTCTGCCAGGGTTTGACAATACAGAGGTGAATGCTTGAAGCTAACCATTGGACTGAGCACTGGGTTCCCAATGGAGGAGTTAGAGAAAGAACTGAAGGAGCTGAAGGGGTTTGCAACCGCATAGGAAGAACAACAATATCAATTAACCAGACCCCTCATAGCTTCCAGGGACTAAACCACCAACCAAGGAGTACACATGGAGGGACTCATGGCTACAGCCGCATATGTAGCAGAGGATGGCCTTGTCGAGCATCAATGGGAAGATAGGCCCTTGGTCCTGTGAAGGTTCGAGGCCCCAGTGTAGGGGAATCCGAGGGGAGGGAGGTAGGAGTGGGTGGGTGGGGGAGCACCCTCATAGAAGCAGGGGGAGGAGGAAAGGGATAGGGGCTTTTTGGGTGGGGCGAGGAGGGAACTCAGAAAGGGGATAACATTTGAAATGTAAATAAAGAAAATATCAAATGATAAAAGAAAAAAGATTTAATCCCTTTATATAAATCTAATACTTTACAAAAATAGAAATTTATTTAGATATTAAAAATATTAAAAATAAAATTTTATTTGTGTTCATATTCTCAGGCAACTTCTCTTATATTCAATTATCAAGCAACAGGTCTAGGAGCTTGTTACCGCATTCTGGGGACAGTTATAAGGAATTTTAACAATATTCGTATTTCCATACTACATAATAGAACTTGTTCCCCCAGGCAAAATAGAAAGAAAAGCTGTGCATGCATAATGGGACCTATTCGATGTGTGACCACAAATGAGCCACTTTCAAGAACACAGTTGAGTGATCCATGCATATTTAGCTGTGCTTTCAGTCTGTCTGCAACACACAGTGGCACAGACCTATGGAGAAATCGGCCAAGGACCTTCAGAAGCACAGGACTTCCTTGTCTCTCTGCAGGGCTAATACACAGCAGAGGTCCTGCTTGATTTGTCTGTTAAAGATCTGGTCATGCTTTCTTATAAAACCCAGGACCACCCCAGGAATGGCCCCATCAAAAATGGGCTGGGCTCTGCTACATCAGTCATCAGTCTAGGGAATGCCCTATATCCTTGCAATGTGGTGGGACACTTTCTCAATTGATCCCTCTTCTCAGATGATTCTAGCGTTTGTCAAGCTGATAAAAAGCTAGTCAGTGCAGCCCTGAAAAACCCATGAATAAAACTTGTTACCATTTTGTTTTTCATTTACGTGTGTGTGGTACTGCATGGACATATGTACATGTGAGTATGTGCATACAGAGGACAGAGGCTGGTGACAGGTGTCTTTTTCTCAACTTCTCTCCACTTTTGGGGGTTTGTGCAGGATAGGGTTTCTTTCTGAAATGAGAGCTTACCAAGTTTGTTAGACTGGCTAGCTAGCAAGCACCAGGGACTTTGTTGCCTCATCCAGAGTCCAGACTTAATTTTATATGGGTGCTGAGGATTAAACTCAGCCCCTATGGCAAACACTTTATTGACTGAGTCATGTCTTCTGGCAGAGTTTCTGATTTTAAAGGAACAAAACTGAACCATCACACACTTTCTGAAAGGCTCTAGAAACTAGCCCAGAACACATGCTATCTATACCAGGCATCTTGGAGACATCATGCATGTTCTGCAGTGATATATTTAGGAGTACAAGTGCCTGGGATATGGCAGAGAAGTAAGGACTTTACAGTGAAATCACTTACTCTGGCTCGCTCCAGGCTTTTTATTTGCTCATGGAATGCTGCTGGACTCTTCAAAGCTGTTAGGAAGAAAACAAATTGATTCCCCAGCATAAACAGGAGCTCACATATTAGCTCGCTACTCTGCTGACCCCCTCTGACACCTGTGCTGACATTTACTTACCAGGTCCTTTTATAAGACCCCTACAAATTTGGACTCTTCAACGTTACCCAACTGAACTTAAATCCTTTGCAAATAAAACAAGTTGCCATTTCAAAGAGCTGGCATATAATGATGGTGAATGGTAGGTCAGATCATTCTGTAGCCCAGGAACTGTCATAGGTCTTTGTTCTTAATACCATATGTTTCTAGACAAAGTCCATGTGATCTTGGAACTTGAACATGGGGACACACAGCACTCATGTCTCATAGATCTGAGGTGCCATTTATTTAGACCTTACAACTGGCTGTGGTGAAGCACAGTTAAGAGTCTTGTTGGTCTCCCTAATAAACCTAAAAGGTAGGTATGAGCCGCAGTATAGATGTTCAGAGTGTGTGAGTCCCTGAGGTCATACAGCTAAATGTTGGTCAACAAGTTGGATTTTCATCTCATATTCTAAATTAAAAGGTCATGTTCTTTGTAGCACACCACAGCGAAACACATAAAAGATGACCCTTTAAGTATTCCACTTTAGAGTCTCAGCATAAGAGGAAGTGGTATTTACATGTCTATCTCTCATCTTTGAAAACTCTTGAATTGTGTATATCCAGCATTGCCCTGTAATAGCAGGCATGTAAGAACCATGGACTTAGGTCAGTAGACGGGAGACAGGACCAGCTCCCCACAGCCAGTCAGGGCTGATCTAGCAGTAATGCCTTAAGCACCATTATCTGATGCTGCTTGACAAACTGGCTGGGGGAGGAGTATGGTGGTGGAGACACCTGGCAGATTGCCAGTGTCTTTGGACTACCACAGCGAGATATTTAGAAGACGGGCAGTAAGTAGTCCATAAAAGTTTCACTAAGGGGAAAAAATCTGAGGAAAAAAAATATCCTCATTAACTGATAAATGATTTCTGGGCTAGCAATGAGTTACAATTTTTTGGAAATTGTTTGTTTTGTAATTTAGTGTTCTAGTGTTTTAAAGTTAATTTCTAAACACTAAATAGTAGATAAATAATAACAAATAATCCAGATGTATTCTCCCTTCGAAGACTTCCAAAGCTGGTGGTTAAAGGTGAGGAAAAAAGTTTAGATAAATATTTCAGGGGCTGGTGAGATGGCTCAGTGGGTAAGAGCACTGATTGCTCTTCTGAAGGGAGTGAGTTCAAATCCCAGCAACTACATGGTGGCTCACAACCATCCGTAATGAAATCTGATGCCCTCTTCTGGTGTGTCTGAAGACAGCTACAGTGTACTCATTTATAATAATAATAAATAAATCTTTAAAAAATATTTCAAAATCAACTCTTATGAATCTCTTGAAGGAAATGTATGTAGGCCAGACATAGTGCACTGACTGTAGTGTTAGTTTCAACTGAGACACATGGGATTAGGTAGATCTTAGCCTACTATCAAGGAGAATGGCCGCAAACTAAGTTTAAGTAAAACAAGGTCATGAGTTAATTGTATCACATTACTCTTGCAGGTCTAATCTCAGATGTACCAGCACTGTTATCAATTCAGTAATTTTAAAACTCAGACATTAAAATTCACAGTAAGAACTTCACAGTGTCTTAGAGGCATTCTTCATTAGTATAAAAGTCAAGCCCATTTTATACACTGCATCTTCTGAGGGTTCTCCTGGGTGGGTCACGCTGACCCCTGGCTTTCCTGAGAAGCCCGCAAAAAGACCTTGAGACTGAAGGAAGCAGGCCAGCCCATACTGTCCCAGCACACCACAGACAACAGCTACTTGGTCTTACGCGGCATGATGCCCTGGTCCACGAGTTGCTCTCTTGTCCTCCTTTGTTGCAGCCTTAGCTGGAGCACTGTAGAAAGGAAAGAGTTTATTAGCAACCATAGAAGCCAATGCCCACAGTTCCAAAGGGGACACACTATTAAAATCTACTTCCCTATCCAATCAGCTATGCAGCTGAGTGTGGTGGCCATGTCTGTAACCTTAGCTCTCAAGGGGCTGAGGCAGGAGGGTCAGCCAGGTTGCATAGTGAGTTCCAGGGCATTCTGAACTATAGGTGAGACCTTATCTTAAGGAGGGAGGAGACATTACTTGGCATTAAGTTGTAAAAAACCAATTGTGATTCTGCTTGTTGGTCAATTCTGAACTTACTCAGCAATTCTTTTGTTTAGTTAAATGACAAATGCTAGGCATTCTCCTATTTAAAAACTTCACACAGTGCTCAAGCAAATGAAGATGGTTAGCTTATGTGTTATGATTTGTTCAAAAGAGATCGCATTCAGAGCAAGGATGCGATCCCTTGATAGTTTTCTATGTTAGCAACAACAATTAACTTTAAGAAAAGACTGGCTTGTTTAGAAGGACTTCTCCACAAGGAGACACTTTAAAAGGAGGAGGAGTTTGAATGATGCTTGAATGCATACAAATTAGGCCAGTGAGAAACTTCTAAGTTATTCATTTAAAACAGTCGGTATAAACACATACCAAATTTCACCTACAAGTTTTGAGAAACTTGCAACCAACTGGCATTACTGTTTAATACATAGTAAATTGTGAGAATTGGTAGAAACAAGGCCTACATTAGAAAATGTGGACATCTGGCTTGTCAAATAATTAACTTACTGAACCCCCTGATCTTTCAAGGAGATTCTTTCTCTTTAGATTCTCTAGATATTCAATTAAAAAAAAAACAAGTCTATCTAAGAAAGAACATATCAAATAAAACTGAAACCTTTTTTCTAGTTATTTTAAGCTATCTTGCTATTATTTTTAAATTTTGGCTAAGATGATTCAAGGTCTGTATAGAGGTCACCTCCGCGTGCTTCCCAACGGCAGGGAGAGAAGGCCGATCAGCGCATGGAGATGGAGGCTGAATGAAAGGCTTGTCATGCAGCACACTGGTGCTTCCCATTTCCAGGAGACCCCCGTGTGCCCCAGGGACCACAGTCCTGACAGCTGTCGGCCCTGTGAACACTTCAGAGCAGAGTCCTTCCTTACGCTGGAGAGCCTGAATCTGTCCTGTGACTCTTATGAACACCTTCTTATCAAGGCTAGATATGAGGACTGAACACAGAAATGTGACTTGGAGTTTTCTTTTTGGGCCATAGAGTTTCACTGATACTGAATTTAGAATTGAAACAGTTGATATAAAACTGTTACAGAAAGCAAAAGCCAAGTAAAAGCAGCTTAAACAGCAAGCACACATACTTTTGACACTAGCTTTTTTTTTTTTTTTTTTTTTAGAAATGCACAAGCTAATGCTATGTAGTACTTAAGGTTGTCACATCAAGGGGAATCTGAAGGAAAGCAATGAGAGGACAAAGGGATAGCGAGTTACTCCAGTTCAAAGAGTCAATGTTGGGGAGAAGCTCCAGCAAGCACTCTCTTTTTCTGCTCCCCAGGGATCCTCAAAGAAAGGTCTTAGAAACACCAATGCCCCCTAAAAACAAACAAACAAACAAACAAACAAACAAACAACTGTGGGAGGCAGAGGCAGGCAGATCTGAGTTCAAGGCCATCCTGGTCTACAGAGTGAGTTCTAGAAGTCTAGACAGAAAAAAAAAAAAAAAACCTGTCTCAAACAAACAAACAAACAAACAACAACAAAAAAATAAAACCAAACCCACAACAGAAAACCCAAACTCCACAATATGATATGCAGGTGTGAGCCATGTTTGAACATAGAACGTTTTCGGCACAGTGACTTCTGTGGATGATGAACACATCACCAGGTACTCGGTCTGCAAGCCAATGTCATGACAACAGCTTGTACATCTCAGAGGCCCTTTCGAGTGGACACTGGTTGCTTGAGGGGCCCACAAGTGCAGGAGCGGAGCCCTGCGTCCTTCAAGACTGAAACTCACTCATGCTGACATGCGCTATGCATCTGCAGTGAGGTTATCACACAGAATGGGTGAATGAATTCTGCTCCTGGGTTACTCATGCCAATACTCCTGACTGTAAATGTACAGGCTTCCCCCTCTCCTCCCATTCTCTCATCTGAGGATGGCAACTGGGTGTCTAACAATCCCAGTCAAACTTGACCCTATAAACTCAGAGTGAAGGTAAGACTCCTAGACCCCTTTCAAACACTTCTCACTAGCCTAGGCTACTCATGATACAAGATCCTCCGTATACTTGAGTATAAGCCTGCTGGTTCCACAAAGTGCAGGAGGCCGCTCTATTTACGACTGCATTGGGGTAGGAGTGGGGTGGGGGTGACTCACTGGTCTTCTGGCCTTTGTCTAGAGCCCTCACCTACCAGCTGTGCAGCACGGCAACCCTGAGCAGCCTGTGCATGAGGACTGAGATCAAGGCTCACAGCAGATACTTGCTCAGCCCCGACCCCATCACCTAGGAAACCATTTTTGGAGCTGGATGCCAGGAACAGGAGGCAGAGAGCAGATAGTCCTACCACACAGCAGAAGCACCAACCACCAATTGCTTTATTTTTTATTTTTATTTAACTAATAAAATGTATTTTAAAATATACAACTCAGATTGACTTTCTTTTAAGTCATCAAAATAATTTATAATAGTTAAATGCCTCTTAAATGTACATATCTTCTGTACATATCTTCTGAAGCTAAAAGTAATATGTACTTTAAAATCTATTTGGAACATTAAAATCTCTTATGGAGTCCTCTATGAATGGAAATTGTGACAGGTTCCTGATTAGACAGAAACCGTTCCATCTCCAAGGGAGAATACGCAGCGTAACTGTGCCTTCATAGAATGAACTGGGTAGAGTTCCTTCTGTTTCTATTTTGTGGAATAGATTGAAGAGTATTGGTATTAGGTCTTCTTTGAAGGTCTGATAGAATTCTGCACTAAACCCATCTGGTCCTGGGCTTTCTTTGGTTGGGAGACTTTTAATGACTGCTTCTATTTCTTTAGAGGTTATGGGACTGTTTAGATGGTTTATCTGATCCTGTTTTAACTGTGGTATTTGGTATCTGTCTAGAAAATTGTCCATTTCATCCAGCTTTTCCAGTTTTGTTGAATATAGACTTTTGTAGTTAGGATCTAATGAGTTTTTGAATTTTCTCAGTTTCTGTTGTTATGTCTCCCTTTTCATTTCTGATTTTGTTAATTTGGATACTGTCTCTGTGCCCTCTGGTTAGTCTGGCTAAGGGTTTATCTATCTTGTTGGTTTTCTCAAAGAACCAATTGTTAAAACAAAAACTATGCACAAGTCACATGTGTTTTTCATTCAGTTTCCTATATGGATAAAATAAGCAACCTCCCCCACAACCTAGGTCATTCTAACTGAAGAGAACAGAGTGATTTAACTGATGTTCTCAAAATTCCTTGTATAACTCTCCCAACACAGGAGCAAGCACAGAGCCCCTCTAAGTATGAGGCTGCTACCTGAGATTGCTACAAAGTATCAGTAGTTGATGAAGGGACACGACTGGAGAAGAGGAAGACTTGGGAATAATGTGTTATACTATATCTGTTGGTTACTAGCTCTTCCACCTTCTGCCTGTACCAAATGTGAGCAGTATGGGACAGCATCTAATGCATAAACTCAGGTAGACACGGGGTGCCTCAGTACATTGCAAAACTTGGTGAATTTTAAAATACAACTATGGTACTTGTTCATATTAAACACAACCAATGAGGAACAACTTGATAAGGGCTATTCTTAGAACTAGTTATAAAGTACTGTTAGTATAAACTAATACTTTTAGAAAATAGCAAATTTCCTTTTAATACTCCACTCACCAACACAGAATAAATGACTATGGGCAGCTGAGTACACTGTGAGGCAGAGGTAGGGGAGGATGTGTTTATTGTGCTTCTTGGGGATTGTGGAAAGGACCAAGGACTGTGAAGCTGATGCCGTGACCTTCTGACTGCAGAGGTTTCTGTGGCTATAGATGAGGTGTCTTGTCTCTTGTGTCTAGAGGTTACCTTCCTCTCTCTAGAGTCTCCATATTAACCAAAGCTGCTCTATCCACATGGAGGAAGAAAGCTCCAGAGCACTGGATGCTACTCAGCGCCTTGCAGTCCTGAATCCCTAGCTGCTATCCTAGAATGCACTCCTGCCTGGCATACTGTCCTATGGCAGATGGCACAGGTATCTGAGAGGCCTGTTCTCCTGGAAGGGGCTTCATGTTCAGATAGTGTACCTGAGAGTTGTATCCTGGTCCCCTCTGAGACACTGAATTGCACTAATGGGCTTATAACATCACAGCCTGCATGCTATTATTAAAGTGACTGACACTGAGTACCTTCCATGCCCATCTTGCAGATGACTGAAGGCAAAAGAAGAATGAATACATGTGAAGTGAAATTCTGGTGGGAAAGCAGCTCAAGCACACACTAACTGTATGCTTACATCTTTCACAAAGCAAAACACATAGTTAAGGAAGCAAAATTGAAAAGCAAAATCAAATTCGCATTTGAATAGTTGCAGAGGTTGCCTTTGTTTTTGGAAACAAGGAACTAAAGCTGTCCCCTGCGAAGTCCTTAAATGCAGAACAGAACTTAAGCCTATATGTTTCCTAAGGGAAGTGCTGACATGCAGAAGTGTACTTTATACAAGAGGCACTGTATCCTCTGTGAAAGCCTCAATCTCAGGGTATGAATCCCAAATACTGTGTGTATCCAAATGTACAACACAGAAATGTTATCTCCTGGGGTTGGGCATGAAGGGTCAAGTTGGCCCATATCAAGCACTTTAGTGGCCAAATGAGAGTTGCTACAGGCAAATCACAGCATGAAAAACTTATATTGAAGAGGTAAAGTGACAAATTATTCTACTTTCCTTCAAAACAATTCTTTAAAATGGTGATGACTATTAATATTTTTTTTGTTTTTGTTTTTGTTTTTGTTTTTTTTTTTTTTTTGAGACAGGGTTTCTCTGTGTAGCCCTGGCTGTCCTGGAACTCACTCTGTAGACCAGGCTGGCCTTGAACTCAGAAATCCACCTGCCTCTGCCTCCCAAGTGCTGGGATTAAAGGCGTGCTCCACCACTGCCTGGCGATTATTAATATTTTTACTTCCACTATTACTTCAATCACGAAACTGTAAAACTAGGAAAAAGCCTTTCTCAGAGATTTCCTCATTAATTTTATGTTTTAAATATCAAATTATGTATCTCTGTGTGGGCAGGTATACATGTGTACAGGTGCCATGAGCTCGCCCTGTGGATGCTAAGCTGACTTCAGGCCTGCCCTCTGGTGCGCAGTACGGGATGATAGATAACCCCAAGTGTCTTTCTAGATTTCTCTGTTGGGAAGATTTACTTCTCAGTCACAGGGGAAGTTCAGGGGCTTTCTTCTGAGCCCAGGCCTCAGAAAAAGACCCCTGCTTGGGATGCTATACCTTGATGTAAGTATCACATTTTTTTATATAAAAGTTTCCTACTTATTTGTTGAAATTAAAGTGAAGATATACATAAAGGCTAGTAAGAAGAATGTGAAATCCATTCCATTTTACTCAGACTTCCTGTACCCTGTCACTACTGTGAGAGACCTATGGCATCAGAAAATGTCCTCTGAACATCCTATTAATAGTACATACAAAGTATGCAAAGAAACACACAGGACAGGGCTGTAATTAGTTATGTAGTTTGTGAGTTGGCTTTAAAACTCTAGCCGGGCGGCGGTGGCGCACGTCTTTAATCCCAGCACTTGGGAGGCAGAGGCAGGCAGGTTTCTGAGTCCGAGGCCAGCCTGGTCTACAGAGTGAGTTCCAGGACAACCAGGGCTATACAGAGAAACCTTGTCTTGAAAAAACCAAAAACCAAAAAACAGAAAAGCCAAAACCAAAACCAAAACCAAAACAAAAGAAAGGCAGAGGCAGGAGGACAACCAAAAATTCCGAGTTAGTCTGAAATGTAAGCTCTTTTTCTTCTTAAACACTTAGCACTTGTACTTCAAGGCCTCCTGTTACAAGAGCAGGCATAGTTAAGAGCCTTACTTACTCAGTTTGGTGTCATCTCTGATGATACAGTTGTAGATTAACTTTCTAGTAATGGATTTAGCATCCTGACAGAATCATTTTGCTATCTAAAGATGGTACCAATATATATTGTCAGGAAGTATGAGAGCCTGTCTCTACCTGTACTATGATGTGTACCACCATGTTTTAATAAATTAAAAAAAAATTACCTTCATCAACTTAACCAGACTGGTGCCCTCATGTTAAATAATATAAACATTCATTGAGTGATAGGAAGACAGCAAGTGTCCTGGGACAGCAGGGCTGGGCTGTGAGGTGGTGGAGAAGCTCAGGGAATCTTGGGTAACATCTCAATCTTCCAGGGCAGGAACTTTGACAGAACTAACTTTCCTTAATGCCTTAAGAGTTGTTTTGAGATGATGGCAGGCATGAGTTTTAAGCCTCAGCATCTTGTAGACCAGTTACAGAGCTGTGAGTTGCTCAGTCTGGACCTTAGGAAGGTCATATTTGATATGGAAGCAGAAATGTCAGATGACAATTGGCCTTGTGGGTTCAGATCTCAGAGACTGGGAACAATGTATCATTTGAAGCCACAGGCATTTGCTGAGGCAGAGATATGAACAGAAAGCAAAGGAGTTCAGGGCTCAGCCCTCAAGAAAACCAACAGCTAAATGTGCACTTGGGGGTCAGATTCAGAAAGAAGAGAGCATGACTGTTAGAAGAGCCAAAGTGCTACTGCTTCCACACACAGAGGAGCTACTTTGTGGAAGCTAGGCTGCAGGAGGAGAAGCAGCAAGAAGCAGGCAGGAGTGTGTCCTGGAGGCTGTGGGCTGGGCTAACATCCAAGGCGAGCTTTGTGAGGGGAATACTCCTTCTGCAGGGGGCTCAGAGCTTTGGTCTGACACAGACAGGGAGTTCTGAAGCGATGGCTTGTATTTTCTCTGAGAAGGTGCAGTGTTGAAAGTGAGGATGATGGCTAGGTGGGAGGTCAGTGGAGGAGGCATAGTATACTTAACAGCACAACTGGAAAACCTGAAATACTGCCAGACAATAAGTAAGGCAGCAGCTACGGTTAGCAATTCACTCACTGGCCCTCCACTATGTCATTTTTACTACCAAAAGCAGAACACAAAAGCAGGACACAAAATCAGAACACTTGGGGTCTTTCAAAAGTTCTGTATATGGTACCTTTGTTAAACAACAACAATAGCAACAAACCATATTTGCAATTCTATTCTTAAGTGAAATGTAAAGAGCTCAGGTATGCAAACACAAATGTGTGCACACACGTTCACAGCAACTATACCCACACCAGCTTAAGTGTTACAGGTGTCTGGAAAGTCTATACTGAATATGGAGTACTACTCAGCTACAGAATGGATTATGGATTGATACAGACCAAGTGTGGGTGAGGGAGAGAGCACTTGCTCTTGCAGAAGACCCCAGTTTAGCTCCTAGCATCCATGTTCACGGTAACCTGTAACTCCAGCTCCTGGGGATCTGATACTCTCTTCTGGACTCTTCTGGACTGTGCTCACTGCCTTCCTCTCTCTGCTTTCCTTCTCCCATCTCTAATTTTGGATGAACCTGGAAAACACAAACTGTGACATTATTTCACTTATAAGAAATATCCAGGGGCTGGCCAGATGGCTCAGCGGGTAAGAGCACTGACTGCTCTTCGGAAGGTCCTGAGTTCGGATCCCAGCAACCACATGGTGGCTCACAACCACCCGTAATGAGATCGGACGCCCTCTTCTGGTGAATCTGAAGACAGCTACAGTGAATTACGCCAGAACGAGCCAGGAAGGCAGAGTCCTGAGTCCAATTCTCAGCGGCCACACACATGATGGCTCACAGCCATCTGTACAGCTACAGTGTACTTATACACATAAAATAAATAAATATCCAGAACAGGCGAGCTAGAGACAGTACTGCTGGCTGCCAGGAGCCATGGGGAAGACAGGGGAGCAGCTGCTGATGGTATATGAAGCTCTCTGGAAGTGATGACCTTCCTTCGAGCCTACACTGTGGTAATCATTGTATAACATCGTAAGTGTATACAATACTACTGAGTTGTTTCCTTTAAAATGGTCAATTTAATGAATTTCACCTTAACACATTTTTAAAAATATGCTAAAAAACCTAATTTCTCAGGATTCAAATCTCCAATTTCCTACCCACTCCTGGTTTGTTCCCAACCCACCAACACAATTCCATTAACCATTAATGCACTGATCTGTAACCAAAATAGTTATATTTTCTATTTTCTGCCACATAGACTTCTGTGCATTTCCCAGAAGCATACCTTTCTTTGTGTTTCTAGTGTCTTTTACAATGCTTACTTAAAAAAACAGCATTTTTTTTTTTTTTTAGGTTCATATGGGTAGTTAGAATATACAATTAGTTCCAGTTTCCTAGGAAACATTTAAGAGCAAATTATCAGAAAGATTTTCTATGGGTCAGTAATTATCCTGGGGCAAACTGTTTTATCTTATTGTGTGAATCTTGGAGCCTGTGGGTTTTTTTTTTTCAAAACTTAATTTTTTTTTTTTTTTTGCATTTTATTAAGTTACTGTGTGGGGCACAGTCAGAGCACTAATGGAAATGAACTACTCCCATCTTGTGGGTCCATTAGTCAGAGAGCCATCCATCTCTTCAGCCTTGGTGTTTACTTTCGAATTGATATTGGTAGGAATAGACACAAATGTAATTATGTTGCTGTGAATGATAAAGGAGACTAAAAAAGACAGGCTATGAGCAAGGGTGTGAGGCCCACAGATGTATGGTGGATCCAGCTCTTTCTTATTCCTATTCACACTGAATGTGGAATCCCCGTGAACCTACAAATCCTCAGATGCTAAAGGAGCCATCAAAGGTCACATGGCTTTAGCTGTTATTTTCAGGGTCGAGTTTGCTCATAGTAAAATATAAGGTTCTTCAGTACATTTTTAAAAAGTAAGGCAAATAGATGAAAACAAAACAAAACAAAAAAGAAAAGAAAACACAACTCTCCAAAGCAAAGCAAAGCAAAGCAAAGCAAAGCGCAGTAGTGTGTGTGCCCTGAAAGCTGTGCTGTCTGGACTGACTGAGCAGACGTCCATCTGCACTTCCTGTCTGGAACAAAGGCAACTGCACAGGGCGCCCATAGACTCAAGGCTCAGTCATCAGCAGGGACAAACAGCATCCACACCAGAATTGTTATGACTCTTTTCTGACTAAAACAGGAGCAACATCAGATTAACTAAAATGCTGTGCAGATTAGTTTCCAAATAAAGCTGCCTATGGGTGGAGCTGGAAGGAGTGCCTTCCTCAGCAGTGTGGCAGTGGATGCCCTCTGCTGAATCCTTACAGGCACACAGGCTGAGGGAGACGCCCACTTCCACCAAGCTGAAATGCACTCCGGGCACCGCTGGTTCCCTGCACTCATCTGCAGTAGGAGGGCAGGAAGACAATGTTTTCACTACTCAGCCCTGGAAATTTACAGGAGCTTTGAGAACTCTGTTTGGCTGCTGCTTAGGTTGCCATGGAAACAGACTGCTAAAAATGGGGCATGTTTCTTTAAACTGAGCATACCTTCACACAGAGTCCTCACCCCTTTTTGCAGAAGTTGCAAGGAACGTCTGCTCGTCCTGGTGTGACAGGGTGACTGATATTCAGCCGGGATGGAAGGGCAGAGATCACACTAGCTACAGCAAAATTCTAGAAAGACAGACCCATTGTCTCAGTTGGTGAAAGAGCAACAGAGAAAAAGCCCAAGCGGCATCTATGGAGGCCCAGGGCTCTGACAAGCTCTGAAGAAGCAGACTGTCTATGTAGTTGCCTGATGCAAGAGAGATCTGAAAGTTAGAACAAAGGTTGAGTTTTTTTTTCTCCCAGCTTTTGATTGGAAGAATCATGAGGCTCTTTATGTGAAGATTCCTTATCTATATGATTCCAAGGGAACAGAACGCCTATTTTTTCTTGCTTTGGGTGTAATGAAAATCCAACATTCCTGTGCTATGGTAGAAGAACAGTGGAGGTCTCTTATGGTGGGCTCTAGTTAAACCTTCAATCACTTAATCTTTCTGCAATGACACAGTATGCAGTTGTCTAAATGATTCTATAATTTTTTAGCATAAATATCTAAGGTGCTCTGAACAAGAACCAATCAGAAACTACACAGGAAAACAGTTCTAGTCACTACCCCAGAACAACTACTGCCAGCTGCTCTAGGCAAGTAGCCTGATCCAGGCTCCCTGCCTGCCCCGGCTTTTCTCATTTGGTGGGGTTGGGAATGTGGTAAGCTAAGGCCTTCATTTAGTAAGGTTAGTGTCCTTGTAAGAAAGATAGCAGCCCGGCATTGGTGGCACACGCCTTTAATCCCAGCACTTGGGAGGGAGTGGCAGGCGGATTTCTGGGTTCGAGGCCAGCCTGGTCTACAGAGTGAGTTCCAAGACAGCCAGGGCTACACAGAGAAACCCTGTCTCGAAAAACAAAACAAAAAACAAACAAACAAAAAAAGATAGCAGAGAGCCCTCTGACTCATATAAACATGTAAGTGCATAATTTATATATGTAGACTCATTTATCTATCCAAGTTCATATCTGTGCAATGTATATCAAAGCATAAAGACACGTGAATACTGTTATAACTTGTATTATGCTAACAGCATTGTAAGTACTCACACTGATCCAGGTGATACAGTGAGCAGCTGTATGTGGCCTGAAGGGTCACCCACTGTCCTTTACACAACAGCTTACCACCTTTCTGGGGTTACGTGGCACTGCTGACTGGTGTTTAGATGGCGGACTACTGACTGGCTGTGCTCTTTCCATTGAAATAAGAAAATATACAACTTGAGCCACTGAACAAGGATACTGGGACTTACGAGGTTGATAAATATCTAGATATGAAATGAAGTTATGTCAGTGAACACTATAGCAATCATCACCCAGAAATGGTAAACAGGTAGGAGCTGCCTGCCTCTGTGTTCTCTCCCTTCAGCAGCCGAGAAGCCAGTAGTTCTGCTCTAAGCTCCCAGGGTTGGAGCCCAAGGGAGGACTTCTGCTCAGCAGGCTCCCTGGGAGCTTCCCTGTCAACCTGCGCTCTTCCCAGCAGCACCATGAGGTGGGTACCAATATTCATCTTTTCAGAGAAATTAAGTACTTACACATTATTGTATGTAAACTAGCAAGAAACTGAAGTAGAATTAAGCCAGAAATTGCTGTGGTGATTTTCCTTAAAAAAATTTTAGCTCATAAATGTTTACTAAAATACTAGTGTTCAGCTTTTATTATAGCACTAACCTCCATCAACAAAGCTGCTAATCCTGCTATGTACAGGAAGCCTAATAAGAATTCGTTGTTACAGGCAGTGACTTTCTAGAGCTAGGACCTTTAGAAGGTAATATTAAGTGGGGCAGAAGGCTTGCTTGCTGCTCCTCTCCCTGTGTTTTGGGAGAAGGCTGTGTAACCTCATGGCAAAGCTGCATGACAAGAAGAGAGCCCTCAGCAGAAGCTCAGCCTCAGGCTTCTAGCCTGTAGAGGTGTGGGCAAAGAAGGTTGGCACTGAAGCCAGTCAGTATGATACAAACTCTAAGCTGACCCCTCTTAACCACTCAGCTCCTGCTAAAAAGAAGCATCCTTGAAAAGCTATCGTGAGGAAACGGCTGGAACCCAAAGCTTTGACCATATCTAAATTTTCTTAAAGCTTTTCAGTGAGACTGGTATTAACTAACATGTCATGTTACCATAGTGGGATGACATAAAACACAGCTACATCCTTCCATCTCCAGTTCCATCTCCAGTTCCATCTACAAAATCAATTACAAAGGGGTGATTCTGCTGCGCTTTCTTTTTTCCAGGTGAGGGGTCAGGGCAACCTCAGAAGTCCATGTACACTGAGGCCCTGCTGACTCACCTCAGAGATGATACCTACTCTTGAACAACCTTAAATTGAGGGAGAAGCTCAGGCCCCTGGCTTTGAGACATAGAGAACACATACAGCCCCTTCCCTCTAAGACTCTGGAGTCTAGGAAGGGGTAGTTTTTTTTTTTTAAAATAGGAACATTGCTGACACACAGGTCCTTACAGCACTGTCTGGCATCTGGAATGGAACAGGCAGGGGGTGGGGCGTGAAGGAAAGCTGTGCTGTGCTGGCTTACAGCAGGGGCCAACACAGGCTTTCTGAGAGAAGGCCTGCAGGCAAGGCAGGTCCTCAACACTCGGGGTTAGGTTTATTCCAGGGTGCATGGCTGAGCAGGTCTGCATGTCACCATGGTGGCCCTTGATACTGTGAGAGATGCAGGACTGTTGGGAGGGAAGGAGGTCAGCTCTGCATCTGCCTCTACCTTAGCAGATTCTTCAGAAGGTTGGGCCACCGTGCTGCAGTCCTGTGGGGGAAAGAATGCATTTCTGAGGACAGACTGACAGACTTGGTGACAGATGAGGTGAGAGAAGGAATCCAGGATCACTCTCTTTGTGTGAGCCACTGGTTGAACAGAGGTGATGTGTACTGAGACAAGAAAGCCTGGAGGAATATGTATGGTGTTAGAAAGACAATGCCCAAGGATAGTTGGGATAGATGACTATGCATCTAAAGAGAGGTTGGATCCCTAGGTTCAACTGCTGGCTTATGTGGACCAAAGCACATGTAATTTTCTTCTGGTGTGTGTGTGTGCATGCGTGTGTATGTGTTTACATGTGTTTGGACTTTTATATTATCATCTTAGGTTGCCAATTTTTAGGATACATATCTACATATCCTAAATATATATATATCTATATATATTAGAATGTAACATCTACCAGAGTCCTATGTGGAAGGCACTTCCCTTTCTGCTAAATAAAATAGGTTTCAACAAAAATTAAACTGTATAATTTCATCTCAATAGTATATACCCATTTTGAAATACTGAGTCCTGTCTGAGGTTTTTCTTCATGTGTCGTCAACTGAATATGAAACGATATCTTTTCAAACTTACTTCACTAAACATTAATTTAGTGGTAATTCACACACACAGTACTTTCAACTTTTTTTTTTTTTTTTTTTTTTTGTTTTTTTTGAGACAGTTTCTCTGTGTAGCCCTGGCTGTCCTGGAACTCACTCTGTAGACCAGGCTGGCCTCGAACTCAGAAATCTGCCTGCCTCTGTTACATTCAATTAGAAGAATGTAGGCAGAAAACATTGAAAACAAAACAAAACAAAACAAAACAAAACATAAAAAAGGTTCTTGCCTCCAAGGAACACAATGGCTTAAGTGCGATGGCAGAGCATGTGTTCAGCACAGTGGTCTCTGGTGAAATGCTGTGAATGAGTGACTTACTGGGGCACAGAGGGGGAGTGTTTTCAGCTATAAAAGTGAGTAACTTTTTTGTTTCTTTCTTTCTTTGTTTTTGAGACAGAGCCTCAGTGTGTTGTGTCCAGGCTCGTGGATCCTGCTTCAGCTGCCCAAGTGCTAGGATTATAGGTATGGGCACTATGCCTGGAGTGGATGACTTTCTTTAGGAAAGGGCACAGGAACTACACGTTAAGAGACTTTGGCCTGGAAAGCTGAAGAACAGGAGACCCAAGATATGTTGCCCAGGCAAACTTCTCTGTGACTATACAACTATGCTCCATGATGGTATTTTTGAAAAATTTTATTCAATTAAAAATTTTTTTTTGAGAAGGAAGCTGTCCAGGTTGGCCTTGAAACCTCAGCTGGAAATAGGAGTCACTGAACTGGGTGATAAACAGAGGCATAATTTCTTAAGAGCTCATCTCTGCCTCATAAAAGCTGTGCTTTGTCCAAGTTGTTGTTGTTGTTTCCTTCTTTTTTTCTTATTCTCTGCTTATTGTCTATCTCTGGGTTGGATTCCTTAGAATATCTCAGACAAATATTCTATCTTTCCTTAAACATTTCTATGATAGACTTGTTCTAGCATGGCGTCTCCTGCTCCTCTGGCGAAGGACCACAGATTCACACCTCACCTAGTTGTTCCCTCAGATCTTAAATTCCTCCTCACTTCAATACCAAAGCTGAGTCCAGTGAGAGAGGTCCAGCTTTCCAGTCGCCATCAGAGGACAGCTACTGTAGGATGTGCCATCTACTGGCTGAACCCACCCAGTGTGAGATGCAGAGAGTCGAGAGGGCACTTCAGATAAAGTACACAAACCAGTCAAATACACAATCCAGTTTTCTTTCTCTCATACATTATTTTCAACAGAAGACAGTTTTCAAATTTTACTTTCCCTTTTTTACTATAAGTACTATCAGTTTGCTTTTGATAAATATGGTCTATATCTAGCTAGTAGCACTGGAGCTATGATCTGTTCTTTTCAAAGATGGCTCATTAAAAGGCTTATCTGAGTTAAAGAACCTCAACTTATTGGTTATTCCTGAAAATTCATATGAACATGCTGAAGATCTGTAAGTTACATTTAAGCCCATGTGTGCTGAGCTTAACTATTTAGAAAACAGCCAAACCCCTTGCACGTAAGGCGGGGGAGTGCCCCAGTGTCGCTCCCACAACAGGAGCTGGTATAAGGAATGCTTTATTTGACTGTGTTCAGTGAATTCATGACAATTGCAGCTTCTCATCTAGGGCACAGAGAAGTCAGATTCTCTAGCTACACACACTGACTAGGAGTTACCAACATATTTGCATAATGATAAGCATTAGCAGAGTGTGGTGATAACTTCTGTGGTTCAAACCATTCCCTGGTATGTAGAGCAACTACTAATGGAGAGCATTTTCCTTGGGCTGAGGTGTGACTCATTGGTGGAACACTTATTATGCATGTGTAAGACCCTGGATGAGACAGAGAGACAGCTTTATCTGTGACACATTACTAAGTTTCCTTGTATACTGCAAAAATTATGTCAAGTTGTGTTTGTGTGTGTGTATATGCATGGTGTGTGTGGTTATAGCATGAGTAGAGAGGCCAGAAAACAGTTTTTTGGGAGTCAGTTCTCTCCTGCTACCATGTGCATCCCAGGGATTGAACTCAACTGGTTAGGCTCAGTGGCAAGCACTTTTACCCACTGGCCATCTTGCTTTCTACAAACAAACAAACAAACAAACCCCCTTAAATCCTAGGATGATCTGCTTGCAAAACCTGAACCCCACCCATGTAGCCTTACACTAATTTTAGCCAACAGCACTGTCAACAATTATTGGGATTGGCAAAGACTTCAATATAAGCAGGCAAGAGAATTGTCACTTGAGGCAGAGAAACTCCAGCCCTTAAAGCAGACAAAAGTTAGCAACACCAGAGGGACCAGGCTGGTGTCTATGTGACTAGAATCAGATGAACAATTCATTGCCTAGAAACTTATGATTTTATGATTCAGATGTTTAAAAAAAATTCTATAGGGTGGTCTGCAAAAAAAACAAAAACAAAAACAAAAAAACCAACCGACTTTCTTAACACTGAGTAGAAAAAAAAACCCAACAGAATTGATGTGAAATATAATAAATATCCTTAATAAGTGCCTCTTAATAAGCAAGGATAAACTATTAAGTATTACTAATAGTCATTTATATATTTATCTCTTTTACCAAAATGGCGCAGGATCTACTTAGACTCGAAGGCATTTTCAATAACAAGTCAATCTAAGACATTTGAGCAACTGTCTCTCTCATGAAGCAATACAGCTGCTGGACAAGAAGATACTGCTCAGGTGGTGTTGGCCCAGGTCACAGCTACATGCCTCACTCACTTTATGCATCTGCAGTTGGTACCGGAGCACATTGAATTCCAGGGTTCAGTTCTTCATAGGAACAATTT
Source organism: Montemys delectorum (assembly GCA_019843815.1). Classification (NCBI taxonomy): domain Eukaryota; kingdom Metazoa; phylum Chordata; class Mammalia; order Rodentia; family Muridae; genus Montemys; species Montemys delectorum. The sequence continues at coordinate 13,691 of JADRCD010193143.1, read as the reverse complement.
ATTTTCATACAACTCAAATAAGGTTTTCCTAAAAAGTTATTTTTCTGTTCTGATTAAATCCAGATTTGAGGCAGGAGACCACCCTTGACTTGATATGTGGCTATATAATTTTATTCTCATCCCCTATTACTGAAAATGAGTAAGAATACATAATATGTTAAATATGTTAAATAAACATGTCAAACTCAGTTCCATTCAATTCTGGTGAGATATAGATTTCATTATCAGTCATTTCTGTGGGGTGCTGTAAAACATGACCTCTTTATGAGTTTGCATTTATGAATATGCAGGCACTTCTTTACAAGAAAATATATATTGGCTCTTAAACTTTAACTTTTGCATAGAAGCAGGTAGTAACAAAGGGCTTTCAAGTGGGTGAGAGGGTGAATATGAAACTGACACTGTACCCAGTCTCTCATGTAAATAGAAGGACATGGGTACTGTTCCTCTTCATTGTATAGACAAGGAAACCAAAGTGAACACGTCCATCCAGGGCCACAGAAGTAATGCTGTAGCTGTGTTTGAGCCTAAAGAGCTGTCACTCACAGCCTGTCTCTGCTCTTCCAATACTGTTTACTGCACTACATAATCCTTAGGCTTACCAAGGAGATTCTAGTTATGTAATCAATCAGCTCATGATCCTGCTACCATGGATACAAGTGTGCAGGATGTATGTATGTAAGTATGCATTTATGTATGTATGTATGCATGCATGTATGTATGTAAGTATGCACGCATGCATGTATGTATGTAAGTATGCATGTATGTATGTAAGTATGTATGCATGTATGTAAGTATGTATGCATGTATGTATGTAAGTATGTATGCATGTATGTAAGTATGTATGCATGTATGTATGTAAGTATGCATGCATGCATGGTGTTGGGAATAGAACCTGGGACTCTTATGTGCTAGGCATATGCCCCACACCTCTCTACTCCTTATCTTCATATTTTTGATCCTTGCTTAAGTCCTTTAAATTACATTCTGCTGTTTTGTTATCTTTTCTCCTACTCTACTTAACTTGCCTGATTTCACAAGCACACAAAACTGTTTTAAATATATGGCATTAAGAGGAACTGACATTTAAATGTCTTAACTGATGCGAAAGGAATTTTTAAACTGTTTTATCAATGAATGATTTAAAAACTTTAAGCCCACCTGACCCCCATAACGAGTCTCCCTGTGTTCTAATCACTCCCTTGGCACTGACTGTTCTAACAATCTGCAGTAACCACAGTGTGTGTTACACTGTCCACTGTGTACAGGCAGAGCACACCCATTGTTCAGTTCTCGGCAGCAGTAACTTACATTTCACTCTGTGTTATCTGTTGTGACCTGGATGCTTCCTGACTACTCCCAAAAGCAGTTCAACTCCAGGAAGTCAAAGAATGATTTCTTTTCATCTTTTGCAAGCTACAGCACTCCCTTATTGCATCTGCACATTCTTAGTATCTGAGAGAAAAGGATGGAAGCACTCGCTAGTCAGGGCAGTGGGGTTCCTTACAGGCTGTCTGTCTGTAGGAAGAACTGGAGCTGGGCAGGACAGGAGGGGTCTGCAGACAGAGCTGTGGGTGTGGGAAGGAAGCCTTCCAGAGAGGACTGAGTGGGCACTGGGATCAGTAACACTCAGGTTTCAAATGGAGGAAATTCTCACTGTTCAGATTCTAGGCTTCCTCACCCACAGCCCTTGCTCTCAGCTATAACAGAGAAGCGTGCTGCGTAAACAGGAACAGGAATTCCCAGATCTCTGGCCATTTTCTTAATTAGTGCAGTGTTTACTGACAATTATAACTGCCAGTAAGAATTCTCAAGCTTATTTGCTTGCTTTTTTTTTTTTTAAATCGAACTATGCAACACGCTTTTTAAAACAACATGCAGATAATGCACACACAGCTGACTCATCATTTCAGGACTCAAGTAAGGAGACAAACAACAAACATCCAACATATTAATCGGGAAAATGATTTTTTCCTGGAATTACGTGGTTGTAAACATAAATAAAGCAGTGTTCTGGTTAATAATAAAAATGGAATAGCCTCTTCAAAACCCACAGGGTTTGGAGGAGAATCCCCAAACTGGGAAAAATACACAAACAAATCTGGACAAATTCAACTGAAACCAGGACTGGCTTCCTAACTGTCCTCATCAGTAGCAATTAGTGCGAACTGTTCATGTCCTGTCATCTCAGCCTCTCTGCAGGCAGCATCAAACATTCACCATGCACAACTCAAGAGTAAGGGCAACAACAGCAAACAGAGAGACACACAGATGCACCAGCCAGCAAGGTGACAGGGACAGGAATGTAGCCATCCTGCCCTGTCCAGAGACAGACTGACCTTCCTTGAGACTTTTCTGGTTGCTACCCTCAAGGCATTCCTTTTCTTTGAAAGGTTCGAAATCCTCAGCAGTTAAAATCTCTGGGAAGCCTTGTGGCTGCTTCTTGGAGCTATCGATCATGGTGAAGACTTCTGGAGACAGGCAGCATCCAGCGGGAAAAAAGCTTGATTTACAGGACAGTAGCGAGAACAGAATGCTCCCTCCTCACACTAATCACAGGGCAATTAAGTCTCTAAGTGACATAAGGCAGCCATTCTCTTGGAGTTCCCAGCTTGACCTGCAGACATACTCCATTGGGTGGGAGCGGGAGCAGGGCAGAGGCTTCGAGGCACGACTCTTAAGGTCCCACCCTCTTTCCCAGCCACCCCCCTTCCCTTTGCCATTTCAGCCTCCCCCGCGCTGGCTGCTTCAATCTGCAGCTAGATGGTCCCAATCATCTGACGAGCACTGAGTCAAGCAGTTAAAAATAAATTCCCTAGCGTTAAAGAGAAACCTTTGCTGATAACAGGAAGATGAACGGCTGTCTGCCTTCTCTTCGTGCTCTCTGTAAGCAAAGCCTTGGGCTGTGAAATACTTTACACTGGCCAGAAGAGCCCATGCATTACTCATGAAGTTCTCCAGCTAAACAAGTGACAGAAGAGGACATCCAAAGGAAGCAGTTTTATCTCTGCAGCGGCACCACACTGAATAAACATGCTACCAGCACACCTGGGTGGAAAGCATCCCTTCACTCCCACGCTCCCTTGTGGGAGCCTTTTGCTGCACAGGGCTATCCCTGGCAGAGCTGTTGAGCCAGGAATGTGCTGCAAATCCAGCTGCTTCCTTAGCCGTTCAGAGCCGTGGAGCAGCCGTTTGCCTTTGTGCCACTAGTTGGCTGAGGCAGCTAACACCACTAGGATTTTTTTTTTTTTTTTTTTTTTAAAGGAGAATTGTTCTCCCAAGTACAAAGCAATGCCACTTAAAGATGTTCCTAAAAGATTTAATCAGCGATGAGCTGGAGTTTCATTTCACAACAGGTACAGGTTGCTGCTCATACATGCAAGGGGCACTCTGGCAGAAAATGTTTATGGACAGAAATTCAAGGCAATGTGGAAACAAGTTTGTTTCCATATACACCAAACATATACCAGCAGATACAACACTCTCATTTTTAGAGTTCAAACTCTGTGTCTTTGCATCGAGCTCCCAGAGTTGTACCCCATGAGGAGTCCTGTCGAATAAGTCCTTTTACTTGTACACAACCAAGGGATGAGAATAAGCTGGAAAAACACATGAGAAAACAGCTGGCAGCACTGGCCCTGACCAGTGACCAGGCACGACTGATGGAAGATGGAGAAGCCTCCAAAGGATGGATATTCCTTCTGAAGAGAAAATGAAGTTATATTAGTCATACACAGCATGGCCCCTGGTGGGCTAAAGACAGGGTTACATCGTGCACACAGGAGAAGTAATATCCCCCTACTGGCACAGATGGGTCTGGATAAAGCATCCTGTCCTTTGCCTCTGGTTTCAAGGCTAGTGTGCAGTCAACCCATACTACCCTACTAAGATTGCTATCTACCCTTCTCCCACATCTCTGGAGAACGGGATTACACAACATATGACATGTTTCTTGTCAACTGAGACTCCTTTTGAAGCAACAGAAGTCTTCCAGGGTCGTCTAAGCACACTTCTGTGATAGTCACACAGAAGTGTCTATCACACTGCCCTCAAGCAAACCTCTGCTACTGTCCCCTGTTCCTGGACCTAGTTTCCAGATACAGCCTTCCTGTCCTTACAGAGGAGTCACAAGGACTGACTGCTGTTTACTGGGCACTTCATTAGCTTTTTTGCACATATGATCCCAGCAGTCCTGCTGAGCTTCATAGTGATTTGAACATCACAGACATTGAAGAGCAAGACCAGGATCACAAAGGCTTGGCACTGAACCAAAGCTGCTGCTCTCCAAACCTGAAGGCTTTTTTAATCGCACTGCACTGCTTGGTTTCTTCTACAGTAAGCCCTAGTTCTAAGTTTTGGCTAGAGACATGTAGCAGTGGAAGTCATGAGTTTATGATGTCCCTGCTCTTTGGGGAGTAACCACAAGTCACTAATTTATAAAAGCATTTTAACTTTTTATGAAGCAGTAATACTTTACCTATTTATTTATCTATCAATCAGATATTCTGCTGATGGACTTGCAAAATCAGTATTATAAACTCAATTTACAGATGGGAAAACTGAGGCCTAGAAAAATTAAATTCTTTGTTAGAGATAGCATATCTCATAACTGAAGGCCAGGATTCTCATAAAATAAACTTGGCTCTAGGTCTTACATATTACAGCACTTCGCAAAACAAACAGTAAAAACAACAGGGGGCATGTACTTCCCTAGGGTGCTGTTCAAATGTTTTCAGTCTATAGGTTCAAAAACACGTGCGTATTTCAAGTTATACTCATCACTTTTCTTTTTTCCCGAGACAGGGTTTCTCTGTGTAGCCCTGGCTGTCCTGGAACTCACTCTGTAGACTAGGCTGACCTCGAACTCAGAAATCTGCCTGCCTCTGCCTCCCAAGTGCTGGGATTAAAGGCGTGCACCACCACGCCTGGTGTGCTCATCACTTCAGGAGACTCTGCAGGCATGTCATCTCTCCATGGAAGTGTCAGCATCCCATCCACGAAGCACTACCTGCTGTAGGGTTAGATTAAAGTCTCAGTTTTGTAGTTTTGAAAAGAAATAATTTCTCTAGTAATCGAGATACCTAAAAAATGTTTTTGCTGTTTTTCAAAGGATTTGAAATAGTTTCAAATTCACAAAGCATTTCCCCCAAACTTTCTGTGAGAATTTTTGATTCTATCTTTTCAAGAACATTGTTGAGCATGTTCCTACACATACGGCTACCTTTTTACAGAACCACAGCATTAAGAGTCAGTGCCGAGCTCTCTAGCTTTAGCCTTCTTGCTCCTGCTCTGTCCTCTCACCCTTTCCCCCTCTCTCCTGATTCCCATCACCTCTCTCTCTCCACATGCTCATGGCTGGCCTCTATTCCTCTACTTCTCTGCTCTCTGTCTGTCTCTCTCTGTCTCTTTCTCTCTCTCTCTCTCCCTTTCTCTGTCTCTACTACCCTCTCAACTCCCTTCCCCATGCCCTGAAAAAAACTCTATTCTATACAAAAAAAAAAAAAAAGAGTCAGTATTGAGAGACGGAGGCTGACAAGCTACTGTCATCAACCCACAAACTCCATCCAAGTTCCAGATTGTCCAAACAGTAAAAGGGATCCAAAGCTAGGTCCCATGTGACTCTTACAGAATAATCTGAAGTTTGGGCTTGAGGACTGCGTCCTTGTGATGAGACTGGGTGACACAGTTGGTAGGAAGACTATCATCCTGTCTATAGTTACAGATGTCCCTCAATTTATGTCCTGATAAATTAATTTCCAATAAAAAGTACTGCTAAGTTCAAAGTTCATGAAGCAATGCTGCAGCATACAGAGCATCCCTGTAGCGCAGCACTACAGCATATCCACTGGCTGACTGCACGTGGTAGCTGTTGGGCACTGGCAGTTGGCCTACCTGCACAAGACAACTGGACTGCATATTGTCAGCTCAGAAAAAGATTAAAATCCAAGCATGGCTTCTACACTACATGCATTGCTTTTATGCCCCTGTAAGTTGGAAACTCATAAGCAGAATCATAAATTATGGACCATCTATATTAGAGGTATGTCCAACTATAAGGAAATGAATAGCTGGTATTTATTACCGGTTCACAGCATGGTCTCAAGGCTTCCTGTTTTGTTCAAAGGGTTGTATCTATGACTGTCATTTATTTGATGATAGGACTGTCTCGATCGGAGGCCAGGATTCCTAGTTTGGCATTATCCTCTGACAGGAAGTTTCAAGTCCACCTTGTACTCCTGCCCCATCCAGGAACTAGGGTCTGAATGTGAGGTGTGGCCACTCTTCCAGGCCTTCTGAGCAGAGAGCTAGGATGTGCTGTATGAGTAGACATGTTTACATTTAACACATACACACATCTCTGCATATGAAGAGATAGCAAATACATTCTATTTGTGTGAGTGTGTGGTTTTGTGTACATACATAAAATCTGTATTTATCTATACATAGCAAAGAGCACAGATCTGCCCCAACGCTTTCAGTTTCCAGACCAACGCCTAAGGTCAATGCTTATTTTTCGCTGCTCTCACGACTCTCTCTTCCCCCAGGGTAAGATTTGCCTCCACAGTCTCTACAACCCACTGTTGGCCACAGTCAGCTGTGTAGATCTGCCCGGCACAGAAAATGTCTCATTCTGACCCACCACAGCTTCCTTGCTGTGACCTTGGTCTTCAGGTTGAACAGAGAGGAGAAAGAACCTTGCATTTCTTTACCAGTAGAAGCCTAAGGTGTCACAGGAACTGCTTTGCAAGAGGTTGGCTCTTCTTTCTACTACATGTACTACACACCTTTATTGTCATTTGGCTCTTTGTCACATGCAACATTTAACTTCAAATGATATGTGAGATTAAAGTCACCTCTATTTAAGATAAATTTGCTTTGCCAGTGTTTGTGTGTATGCATACTCACAAGAGCTACATCCATAACCCTGACAGAGGCTGCCAGAAATCAAGCCGGTTTCTCCAGCAGTAAATAAAGATAGTTAAGACGCGTGAGAAAAACTGTGTGGTTTGGAGCAGCAGCGCTTCAAGAAAGGCTTCACAGATTAAATATAAACAAACATGGTTCAAGGGATCCACACAAAAACCTGGCAGAGCCAAGGGAGGCTCACAAAAGTCCTAGGAGAGGATTCCTGCTGGGGCGACGTCTTACCTAGAAAGAAAAGGGAACATTTTTAACAGGGCATGTTCCACTAATGCAAATTCTTCAAAAGTTACAACGCAAAGAGGCTGCTGGGATTGAGGACACTGTTCTGGCATTCTGACTTGGAAATGGAGAGAACGCGGCCTTTCTTGTCACCTCCACAGTCTGTTGGTTTGTCACAGATCCTCAGCTGCTGCTCTCCGGAGAGAGGTGAACTTGGTGGCTTACTGCACACTGGCTAGGCAGATTCCCAGAAGAAACATTCAGGTTTTCTTCTAAGGACATCATGTTCCTATAAGTCTTATTTTGGGTCCTTATTTCTTTCCTTTTTAACACTATAAATACTATTATAAAATAGGAAACCATGACTAAATAAATAGGGTAACTTGCAATGGTGAGTTTGAAATTTTTTTCAGAAAGGAAATTAAAATTAAATAGCACTATCATTGAAATAAGATCTGTAAGGTCCTTATCATTTGAACAATATATTTTTGTCAAGGATGATAGTGTATTTCTATAATCCCAGCACGTGGGCACTGAAACAAGAGGACAGCAGTTAGTGTCAAGGCCAGCCTGGACTACAGAGTGAGATTATTCTAAAAACAAAAATAAAAACAATAACAATGAAACTCCTCCATTCAGACTAGTGGAGCAGGGTGGAGACTAGCACACGCCAGGGCCCAGGATTCAGACTAGTGGAGCAGGGCGGAGACTAGCGCATGCCAGGCCCAGGATGCAGACTAGTGGAGCAGGGCGGAGACTAGCGCACGCCAGGCCCAGGATGCATTCCCAGGCCTCACTGCTCTTACTACAGAGGCTTTTATTGCTGCATGGCAAAACTAAGTCCACATGAATGTCTCATGCTATATTACATCTTGCTTAAAATGATGGTATACTCAATCAAGAGATGATCGAGCACTCACATTAGCTCAAACAAGCTGTTTGAATACTTTCCCTGTTTCTAAGCTTTACAGTTACATAAACAGACAACTGGTTATAAAAGATTCATAACTAAGAGCTCTCCTTGGATTCTCTTCTAGCTAGTACTATGAATTCTCAGAAGACAGTCACAGCTGTAGCGAGGAGAAGGAAATGACACAGCTTTGAAACCTTAGCGAAGGTGTAGAAGATGACAGGAAAGGAAGTGGATCGAATGCCAGCAGACTGGACAGCATTGTCATATTACAGCCAGTCAGGGATACTGAGTGGTTGCTGAGATGATACGAAACCCTGACAGGTGGAGCTACCCTCTTCATCCCAATGCCCCATCACAATTCTTTCCTAGTCACATTTCATGAAGATGTAGTATCCTAAGGTCCTGCAGCATGAGAACAAACATGCATGTGGATGTACATGTTAAGTGGGTATTTTACACTCAGACCTCATACAGTGGTTCTCACCCTTGCAGCACAGACTTTTTCTAAAAATCGATTTTAATTATGTATGTGTGTGTGTGCATGCACATGTGAGTACACATATATGTGCAGATACCCAGAGATCAGAAAAGGCATTGGGTCTCCTGGAGCTTGAATTACAGGAATTGGGAGCTGCCTGACTATGGATGCTGGGAACCAAATTTGGGTCCTCTGCAAGAACAGCAGTACTCTTAACCACTGAGCCATCTCTCTAGCCCCCACCTCCCTCCATAAAAAATTCTTTCTATAAAAGGGAAGCCAATGCCTCTTATCTTGAGAAAAACTCAGCAGCATTAGAGTAAATTGTGTATAAGAAGCCGTCAGCGGGAAAACATCAAAATGTTTACCACCCGTAGCCACGGCTTTGAGGTCACTAGAAACTACCTTTCAGCATCTTTGCATTCTCAGCACCTAAGATGTTGAGTTAAATGTAATATGTGGCAACATAATAATTAACAAATAATCATTATGTATTTATTAATACTGGTAGTCCTACAAGGGAGTATTACTCAGCAATTAAAAATTATATCATGGTTGAAACTCAAGATAAACACACTTAATGAAGGAAAAGAGGACAAGGCCCCCCTGACTTAGCTTCCTGCAGCTTCCTGCTGGGCTGGCTGAGATCAACGTGTCATTTTTTATACATGTTACTGTTGTTCCTTTTTTTTTTTTTTCCTATCTGGCACTACTTGGTTAGAAAATAGCTATCCAGGTCACTACAGAAATTTCTTCCCCAAGCTTAAAAAATTAAAATGCAATTAAAATTTTTTTTCATAAAGGAGCTGGATGGAAGGCTTAGTGGTGAGGAGTACTAGCCACTCTTACAGAGGACCCACCCAGGTTCAATACCCAGCACTCTGTCTGTAACTCCAGTTCCAGGGAATCTAATGCCCTTTTCTGGCATCTGAGGGCACTGCCTCTGCATGTATGTGGTATACAGTCATACATACCGGCAAAACAAAAACAAACAAAACCAAAACCCAAAAAAACCCTCAAAATAATAAAAATAATACAATAATTCTCAATTAATTACTTTAATTTATTAATTTAGCTAGAGAGACAATTCAGCAATTAAGAGCCTCTACTGCTCTTCTAGAAGACTTCAGTTCAGGTTGTAGCACCCATGTTGAGAGGCTCAGAATTAACTCTAGCTCCTGGGAATCAAACACCCACTTCTGGCCCTGTGAACACCTCTTTGCATAGGACCAGATACATGAATAAAAAATAAACCTTAAAAAAAAGTATCAAAGCCAGGCGGTGGTGGCGCACGCCTTTAATCCCAGCACTTGGGAGGCAGAGGCAGGCGGATTTCTGAGTTCGAGGCCAGCCTGGTCTACAGAGTGAGTTCCAGGACAAGCCATCTGCATGCATGTGGAGACCTGCCCAAGAGGCTGCAAGCACAGCCATGTAGGATGACGGAAATAAATCCTCAGCATGTTAGGAGTTAGGCGCAAAGTGGCTATGATGCTAAGGTCTGCTACTGATGCCAAGTTCTCTAGTGACACAGAGATATCTATCTGTCCAGGATCTCACAGCTAAGTTTCCTTTAGCTCTGAAGTCCTGCCCCTTCCCCAGAACCGTCTGGCCCCTAAACTTTATCAGTCTACTAGTGATGCCATTGCCCTTTACATCACTCATTCATGGTGTAGAGTTTGGAATCAGCATACAAGAAGCTCTGGTTTGTATCCACGTTAAGTGCCACCCTTGGTTATACGTAACTCAGCAACATTACACCAGGAAGAATGAAATCATCTACTATGTGTTCCTAAATATCTATGTCTTACTTAAGCATGGGAGCACTGCTCCAGCATGGGCCTCTGGGAAAAAGTGGCTCATAAGCCAAGGCATGGCTTCTGTAGTGCCATCCTAGTGAGTCACACACTCCCTGCACGTAGCATCTTAGGGGTCACGACAAAGGTAGAGATGAAAAGTGTGGCTGAGGAAGGTTTTCTCAGAGAGTGGGACTGACAGCCCTGTCACGACAGATTAGTATTCTGCGGAAATTGGGGTTGGGTGGGGGAAAGTAGTGATCCTAAGAGCAGAATACCCAGATTAAAGTAAAAACTGTCACATGTGGGTAAAGGTGTTTGCTGTACAAGTTTGACAACCCAAGTTCCACACCTGTCCTCCACAGTAGGAGGGAGCTGACTCTCAACAGCTGTCCCAAAGGACTTACACATCTATACATAGAAACAGATAAGTGTAAAGGGTTATTTTGTATGCAACGGAGCCATAAAAGGATGGCAGACAGGTAATGGATCATAAAACCATATTCGCAAAACTAATCCCTGAAAATTCCCCTAACTAGATGGAAAATATAAATTTAAGGAATCTGCACATGTCCAGCGGGGCAGACTCACGTATACAAACGGAAGGGTCTCCAGAAGCATAAAGAAGTAGCCAGAGACCACTGCAGCCTGATACTTTCATGAGTTTCAGGCCAGCATAGACGACATAGTGCGGCTGTGTCTCAAAAGAGCCAGTGAAAACAAACGGCAATGACAAAAACATACTCGGGGTCAACAACAGAAGGGGGGACTTCGTGCTAATAAACTAAGAAATGTGTGAAGCTTTTGACTACACAGAAGTTGGCTTGAAAGACAGACGGGCCTCATACACAGACAAGACAATAATCATAAAGATTTCTAAGTGAATCTACAAATTTAGTGTGATCTCAATAAAAATACCCAGCTGCTTTTCAAAAAAGACAATCTGACAGTTATGTTTATATGAAACATGAACAAGAACAAGGACAACAACAACAACAAACCCACCCTGACAGGCAAGAAAACATACGAAATAAACATCCTGCAGTGGAAAGGGAGTAACACCAGCTCTGGATCTGGATCTGGATCTGGATCTGGAGAGGGCTTGACAGTCTGCTCTTGAGAAGATCTGATTCTGTTCCCAGCACCCACACTGGGTGGCTCCCACAGCCCAAGCTCCAGGGGATCTAATGCCCCTGGCACTCATGGACAACTATAATCATGTTCTCAAGTACATATGGGTGCACACACACGTATAATTAAAATAATAAAAATAAACCATAAAAACCAAACAAAAACCTGAGAGGCCCACAGATGTAAATGAAAAGTGTTTCCAATCCTACGAGTGCCATGAGTGAGCATGAGGGCTTTCTAGGTCCTGGACATTCCAAAAGGTTTTCAAAGCCTGACCCAACATGCAAATGCAATCGATGACTGACAAACTTGGCCACACACACACACACACACACACACTCTCTCTCTCCCCCCCCCCTCCTATGTATATATGAAACAGTAATAGTAAAGAAAACAAAACAGACAACCATGAAAGCAGAAGGAAGGCTTGGAGACAGAAAAAGAAGGGATGGGGAAAGAGAGTAGGACGTGATCATAGGAGAGTGAAGATAATCAAAATATATACATGTATGAAATGTAATGAAATCCATTATTTTGTACAATTAATAAATTTTAAAAAATGAAAAAATAAATAAAACATTGAAAGTTATTTGATGATGGGAGCTACTTGTGCTGTCAAAGCAGTGAGTTACAGACAGACAGGCGAGGGCTGAGGGAAGCCTGAAAGCCAAGGGCAGCAGAGCCATCAGCAGGATGCCAGCATTTACCATTAAAGTGACAGAGAAAACAAGAAGTACGACTAGAGAAAGGTTCCATCTTAAAGGGGAACAGAGACTGAACACTAGACTGTGACCGTGGAATAGAGCACAAGAAAGACATTATTATTTCTTCTTCTACAATGGCTATGACTGGACCAACTTGGGTACCTAAGAGGTGTCTGATATTAGTTAACAGCAGTGCCACATTCTCATTTTAACATTGTGGGTACATAAGGGAGTATTTGTATTTTCAGTAACACATACCTAAGTATCTAGCACTAAAAACATTAACACCAGGAACCTACTTTCATGTAGTTCAGAGAAAAAACCAGATCTAGACATGGAAAGAACAAGGAAATGTAAAGTGTGGATTCTGTGCACAATTTTTGTAACCATCCTGTAATCATTTCAAAACATAAAGATTTAGAGTCTGGCCTGGTGATGCATGCCTGCAGTCCCCCACTACAGTGCCCCCAGTACTCAGAAGCTGAGGCAATGGTCACTTGAATGCAAGGCTTCAAGGCCAGCCCAGGCAACACAGGATTCATTCTCAAAGCAAACACAAACCTAATAAAAAACAGAGCTGGAGAGGTGACTCAGTAGTTAAGAACACTGGCTGCTCTTAACAGAGGACCTGGGTTTGATTCCCAGCACTGCACCTCTAACTCCAGCTTCAGGGCACTCAATGCCCTCTTCTGGCTGCCATGGTCACCCAGCACGCAAGCAGGCCAGACATATATGTAGACAAAACAACTGCACACCATAAATTAAATAAAAAAGCTTAAAAACCCCAACCCTCTCCAAACTATACAACGAAGATCTGTGCATTTCAATGTATGTACAACACAGCTTAATAAAAGAGGTAGAGCTTTTCAAGTAAATACTGGGAACCATTTCTGAATGCTGCCAATAAGGCACAGCTGGCACATTTCTAGAAAGCCGACGAAGGGCTATGTCAAGAGCCTCAAAAGAGGTCTGGACTCTGGCCCAGTAATTCTGTATCTGTAATTCTGTTCCAAACCAGCAGCCTGAGCATCTTTCGTTTCTTCTCCTCTTCCTCCCTCCTTTCTTCCCTCTGTCCCACACCAGCCAGGACTGTACAACCATCAGTGTGATTCAACCATGGCACTCACATAATATGTTGCATAGGCCTTTGTGGCTTCAAAACTGGAAAATAATTACTGAATGCTTCCTTATAAGCAAAGAACTAGAACAATGGACTGACTTCAGGGGAATATTTAATAACCAGGAAAAATCAGTACGAAGACAAGGAGAGGAGAGCATATTTGGAATGAGACCTGAGTAAGACTGAGCACAGAGCGCGAAAAGGCCGGCAGAGGCGCAGAGCATGGGAAGCAGTGCCAATGTGCACAGAAGAATGTTTAAATGGAACCTCATAAGCATCAGGGCTTCTGGACAAGTGTCCACAACTTAACCTGAAACATGTCTTCTTTCTGTTCTTCTCTCTCTCTCTCTCTCTCTCTCTCTCTCTCTCTCTCTCTCTCTCTCTCTCTCTCCCTCCCTCCCTCTCCCCC
>JADRCD010193141.1:0-26355 GCA_019843815.1 Montemys delectorum | reverse complement strand
GTTTGTTTTTTGAGACAGGGTTTCTCTGTATAGCCCTGGCTGTCCTGGAACTCACTCTGTAGACCAGGCTGGCCTTGAATTCAAAAATCTGCCTGCTTCTGCCTCGAAAGTGCTGGGATCAAAGGCGTGTGTCACCACTGCCCGGAGAACAATTGATTTTTTAACATGTATATCAATACAGTTCATTAGGGAAAGGCACTGTCTCTTTAACAAATAGTGTTACAAAAATCAATATGCTTGTGTTGCAGAACAAAATTGGACTTTTAACTCATATCAAGGAAAAAAGTTACTGAAAATGGGGTCAAAGACTAAAGAAACTATTGAACTCATAGAAGAAGAGATAGGCACAAGCTTGAACCAGTCAGCTCTCTCTCTCTCTCTCTCTCTCTCTCTCTCTCTCTCTCTCTCTCTCTCTCTCTCAGCTCAAGCTGTCTTTAAATTCAATCCTCTTGACTCAGCCTCTCAAGGGCTGGGATTACAGGAATGCAATACCTTACCAATACCCACTCCAGCCAATGTTTTCTTAGATATGACATTAATATTGTAAGTGACAGAATCTTCTTGATTGAGATGCTCCCCTTAAGTCTTTGGCATATGAATACTTGCTCCTCATGGGTGGGATTGTTTGGAAAGGATTAGGAGGGGTGACCTTGTTAGAGGAGGTGTGTCGCAGAGGCAGCCACAAGGGTTTCAAAAGTCTCTCACCATCCCAACTGCGCTTGTTGGTTCCTGCTGTTTTAGCTGTTGTCTGTCAGCGGTTGTGCTCTACTCTCATGGACTCTGCTAACTCTCTGAAAACATAAGCCCAAAACAAATGCTTAAAGTTGCCTTGATGATGGTGACTTTGTTCATTTGTTTGTTTGTTTTTGTCTTTTGTTTTGTTTTCTGAGACAAGGTTTCAGGGTTTCTCTGTATAACAGCTCTGGCTGTCCTGGAACTTACTCTGTAGACCAGGATGGCCTTGAATTTAGAGATCTGCCTGCATGTACCACAGTCCCCCTCCCCTTCCTTCAACATCTGATCATGGCATTTTATCTCAGCTATAGAAATTTAACTGAGACAATATATTGGACTTTATCAAGTTAAAAACTTTGATTCTGCAGTGCTGGAAGTGTAACTCAGTGGTGGAGCACTGGCTTGGTGGGTACGGGGCCTGGAATTAGTCCTCAGTGGAAAAAACTGACTATGGGTTGGATGTTCTCAAACTGTAAACCAAAGCAAATCTCTCCTCTTTAAGAAGTTTCTCACATATTTTGTCACCAGGAAAAAGACTGATAAACAGCAACAGTTGAGGAGCATTAGAAACATTTCCTTGTGCAAAGCTGGGAAGATTGGTGTATGAATTTTATAAGCAATATGCTTTCCTTTATAAAATGTATTTGTATTTTCTGTGTATGAGTGTTTTACCTGCAGGTATGAGTGCCACATGCACGCAGTGGTCATGGAGTGTAGAAGAGAGGATCATATCCCCTGGCATGGACGTGATGGAATAAGGGTAAGCCACTACCTGGGTACACGAGCCTGAACTCAGGTCCTTTAGAAGAGGAACAAGTGCTTTTAACTACAGAGCCAGTTTTCTTGGCTCTAGCATATATTTTCATTTTACTTGGTATATTCCTAGCATATTGCTAGAAAAAATATATATTACAATTATTGGATCATTTGGTAACTCTATGCCTAACATTTTGAGAAACTACCAAACCAGCTTCCAGAGTATCTGTAAAATCCTTTTGCCTCAGTTCTAGAGTACCTGGGATTATGGGCACATGCTACTAGACCAGCTCAAATGACCTCATTTTAAGCTTGTCACTGACAAAGATCCCTGTCTATATCAATTTCTTCTCATTTCTGTACTAAAACACCGTGACCAAAGGGGATTTATGGAAGTGTTTATTTTGGCTTACAGTCCCAGAGGTGAGCTTTACAATGGAAGAATGTTTACTTTGGCTTGCTGTTCCAGAGGTGGGCTTTACAGTGTGGGGGAGGCCTGGCAGCAGGTGACTGGAGATGAAAACTGAGAGATCGCATATCCAGCCACACACAGAGAGCAGAGAGAGCAAACTGGGAGTGCTGCGAGAACAGGAGCCCTCAAATCCCACCCATAGCAACACACTTCCTCTAGCAAGGTTATACTTCCCAAATGTTCTATAGCGTCCCCAAATTGCTCCATCGACTTAGGACCAAGTGTTCAAACAGCTAAGCCTATGGAGGACATTTCTCACACTGCCACACTGTCTTTCTTACCCTAGCTACATCAAAACTTATCTGACAAAACTTGTGTCAGATTTAAAGTCAATCTTTCATATCTCTGGCATTGGCTCTAGAGTATCCTCCTTACCCCCAAATCAAAGGCTGGGGATGCTCAAGATCCTGATGTTCAAATCCATGGTGTTATTGTTTGGATGTCCCTTGGACGTTTCTGTGTTAAAGGCATGCTTACCAAGCCTGAGGCTTTTGGGAGATGGTTGAATCTTGGGGACTCTGACCTAATGGGTGGGGTTTGATTTATGTAGTCATAGTATGATGGGCGTATTGGGAGGAGGTGGAAAACTGGGAGGGTGTAGTTCATGGAGTCATGCCCTGGAAAAGATCTACCTTGTCCCTTGCCATTTCCTAGTTCTTTTTCTTTTTGATTGTCAGTCATATGGTGAGCAGTTCTGCTCTGCCAGGCCTGTCTGCCACGCCTGTCTGCCAGGATGCTCTGCTGTGCCTGTCTGCCAGGATGCTCTGGCACACCTGTCTGCCAGGATGCTCTGCCACACCTGTCTGCCATAATGTTCTGCCACACCTGTCTGCCAGGATGCTCTGCCATGACTCTCTGCCATGTCTGTCTGCCTCGACAATAGTCGACAAAGAGCCAACCAACCGGGGACTGAGGTCACAGAAACAATGAGACAAAAGAAACATTTCCTTCTTTTAATCGTTTCTCTCCAGTAATCGTCAGAATGAAGAATAACACACGTAGTATTTGTGTGTCACCTACACGACGCTTTGGTATTATCTAGGATTAAAATATATAGACTCACAATATTTCTCAGATCAGCCCGGAACTCACTATCTGCCCAGGATGGCTTCAGATTCCTGGTAAAGAAACTGCTTCAGGCTTTCTAGGCCTGGAGTTGAGGCAGGAGCCACCACACCCAGCTCTTGAATATACTCTAAGTCAGTGGTTCTCCACATTTAGGTCACAGTCCCTTTGATGGCTGAATGACCCTTTCACAGGGGTCACATATCAGATATTTACATTATGATTCATAGTTAGCAAAATTATAGTTATGATATAGCAACAAAAGAATTTTATGGTTGGGGGTCAGCACAAGTTGAGGAACTGTACTAAAGGGTCTCTACAATTGGAAGGTTGAGAACCACAGTCCTAAGTCATTTAAACTGCTTACAGTTCCTAACACACTATAAAGACTGTAAAGTAGCTGTTATATCATATTATTTAGAGAATAATGACATGAGAGAAAGTCTGTACACATTCAAAACAGATCAGCTTATCTTCAAATATTTTTGATAAGAAATTGGTTGAATTTTAGAAGAAGAGCCCATGGCTATAGAGGATCAATTATGTAGAGGATCAGGATGTTAACTATCATATTGCCAGCACCCTAGAAAGACAGGCTTTTAAGAGCCCTTCCGAACAGCATGCCCCTCCCTCCTCAGTTCCTAACCATTTTTGTGATTACCATTATTCTTCAATATTGACTCTCTTCCTGTCTTTTACTGTTTATTCACAAACTTTACTTTTTCCTGTTTTGGAACTTTACATAATTTGAATTGGAGTTTTTTGTTTTGTTTTGTTTTGTTTTTTGTTTTTTTTGTTTTTGTTGTTTTTTTTTTTTAAGATTCATTTATTTTAGCTGGGCAGTGGTGGCACATGCCTTTAATCCCAGCACTTGGGAGACAGAGGCAGGTGGATTTCTGAGTTCGAGGCCAGCCTGGTCTACAGAGTGAGTTCCAGGACACCCAGGGCTATACAGAGAAACCATGTCTTGAAAAACCTAAAAAAAAAAAAAAAATCATATAAATACACTGTAGCTGTCAGACACACCAGAAGAAGACATCAGATCCCATTACAGATGGTTGTGAGCCACCAAGTGGATGCTGGGAATTGAACTCAGGAACTCTGGAAGAGCAGTCAGTGCTTCTTAACCATTGAGCCATCTCTCCAGACCTGAATTGGAGGATTTTTAATAATTTTTATCTCAAAATTATGTTTGTGAGGAACTAGGTGCTGTGGCAGGCACATGCCTATGATCTTGGAAGGTTGATCTGGAGCATTTGAGGAAAGCCTGTTTTACACAGTGAATTCAAGGCATTCTCTTTTGTGCTATGTGGTGGGACTTTGTTGTTTGTGAAATCATTTGCATTGATTACATGATCGAACGCTTACTTAGTTAAAATAATTGGGGTTTAGAGGTAAGAGCACTTGCTATACCAGCATGAGGACCTGAGTCCAGATCTCCAGAGCTGTGTAAAAGCTGGGCATGGTGGCCATGCAGGCCTAGAACTCCAGTGCTGAGGAGTTGTGGGAGATAGGAGGATCACTGAGCTTCATGGCTGCTGGTGCAAGTGGGGAGCTCCAGGTTCACTGAGAGACCCTGTCTCGAGGAAATAAGGCAGAAAGTGGTAGAGGGAGGTACATGATGTCCTCCAATCTGTATACACACTCCCGCTCCCACCACCACCACCACCACCACCACCACCACCACCACCACCACCACCACCACCACCTCCACCACCACCACCAGGAAGATGGTTCAGTCATTGAAGTTCTTGCCATATAAGCATGAGGAACCAAATTCAGATCTTCAGAACCCATGTAAAATGTATAGCTCTGATCCCAGCTTTGGGGAGGTCAGGATAGGCATCTCCCTGGTGTTTGCTGGATAGCTAGTCATCCCGTGTTAATGAACTTCAGATTCAGTGAGGGATCTTGTCTCAAAAAATGAGGTTGGACTTTGTTTACAGAAATCAATCTGGAACTGAGTTGAAAATTCCCTTCCTCCTGGCCTGGATTGGATTGGAGGTCTGCTCCACAGGAGACAATTCATGCCTATATTGTAAATCCAGTCAAAAGTCCATAGCTTAGGATGTCAAAAGTCACACTGTTGTCTTGCTAAGTGGACCTGTGGTTGAACTGCCTCCTAAATACTTATGTTTATACATAGAGATTATTGCTACAGTTAACTTTGACCAGAGAAGCTCTCTGCAGTGGGCAGCAGTTAATGCAGAGACCCATAACTGGTCGAGGTGCTAAGAATAAGTAATTATTGAGTGCTCAGGTCAATGGGACATCTGTCTCACACCATCATCCTCTGACCCATACAAGGCTAAAGGATCTATGAAGAGGGACAGATAGAGTGTAAGAGCCAGAGGATGAGCAGAAGTGCTGTGAAATGCTATCTTCAGGACCACGGCCATTGCACTCAGGAGCTCACCTGCAGAAGGTCAAGTCAACAAGAGAAGTCAACATACAGGCTGGAGATACGGCTTAGTGGCTAAGAATACTTGTTGCTCTTCAGGGGAGCTGGATTCCATTCCCAGCACCCAGTTCACAACTGTCTTTAACCCCCAGGTACCCACTTGGTCCACATTTATACATGTAAAATAAACCAAAAAGGAAAGAAAGAAAGGAGAGAAATGATATAAAGCAGGGAGGGAGCCACAAAGGAGTGCCTGGGTTGAGTGGGAAGGGGGAGGTGGGGTGTATATGACCAAGTTACATTGTTTACATCTATGAAATTGTCATAGAATAAAAGATACTCTATTAAAAATAGGTGAAGAGAAACTGAGAAAGGTACTTGAGGTAGACTTCTGACCTTTACACATACACACATGTACCTGAAAATGTGTGAACAAATGTACACAAATATGTCACACAAATTTAAAAGTCAGATGTAGTCCTGTAATCACCATACTCAGGAGGGTGTGAGTTTGGGGCCAGCCTGGGCTACAGTTTTGCTATCTCGAAACCAAAACCAAACCAAACCAAACAAAATCATATCTGTTGATGAATATTTGGGCCATTTATTTATTTGCTATATAATGAAATACACCACTGTAACTATTCTTGTGTATGTCTTATATTTCACATGCAATGTAACTGACAAGTAATTATTTTATGTTTTGTTTCCTAATTTCCTTCAGAATAAGAATGATAACTTCTGTGGCTAATGAAGGCTTTAAGCATATGGTAGTTTTCTCTAGTATGTATCTAAGAATGGCATCTGGTTGTTGGGTCTTAGGTTTATATAAAAAATACAAAATGAGACTGGGTTGGTAGAGTGCTTGCCTAGAAGGTACAAAGCCCTGGATTTGTAATCCTAGCATTTGGGAGGTAGGAGGATCAGGAATTTAGGACTAGCTTGGGCTACATGAGAACCTGTCTTTAAAAAAACAAATGAAATGAATATGAGAATGTATATAACTCTGGTCCTCCTTGCTTATTTCAAAACTGCCTTTCCAACCTTTGACATAGATAGGGGCCTCTGGGAGTCCCTAGCAGACGTCTGATCATTTCTGAGTGAACTTGGTCTTGAGGACCAGGCTGCAACCCTGATTATCAATGGCGATAACTATGCTACACAGTCAGTGTTAGGAGTCCATCTGTGGAAGACATCAGCATCTGCTATCTTTATGGCTCTTGCCTCCTATTAGTCATTGCAACAGGACAGATGATTACTGAGTTGCCCTACTGGGGCCAAAGGTCTCCCTGCTGAGCAAGGATTTGCTTACCCAGGAAGGTCAGATACGAGGGGGTGGGTGGAGACAGGCTTCATTTGCTCTGTCAAAGGCATACCAGATGTCAATTGCTTAAAAGTCTAATATACCCGCCCCCCTTATGTTAGTGGGACCTCAGGCAAAAGTACAAATAGATGACTACCTATTTAAAATTATTTAAAATTATAAACCACACACACACACACACACACACACACACACACACACAAAAATCCAGGCAGTGATGGTGCACACCTTTAATCCCAGCACTTAGGAGGCAGAGGCAGGTAGATTCTGAGTTTGAGGTCAGCCTGGTTTACAGAGTGAGTTCCAGGACAGCCAGGGCTACACAGAGAAACCCTGTCTGGAAAAACAAACAACCCCCCCAAAACAACAAACAAACAAACAAAAAAAGAAATTATAAACCCTTCCAAAGAACCATGAACCTTGCTAGAGTCTAGTCTTCTACTTTGACTAATGTGTACCATTATGATTTGAACATAGACATTTGCAGTGACTCTGGATCAAACTTAGAACTTTTAGAATCAGAATAAATGAAGAAGAAAAAAGAAAGAAAAAAGAAAAAGTAGGACCTCGTGGTCCAACCCGGAAATCTCCCAGCTTCTCAGGAGGAAGAAGCAGGATTGCAGAGTCAAGGCTAACCTGGGCAATTTAGGGAGAGGGTGTTTGTTTCAAAATAAAAAATAGAACAAGAGCTATTGCTCTAGCTGAGTAGTGGAGTGCTTGCCTACTATGCTTAAGGTTAATCCCCATGACTGCAGGAGGGAGAAAAAAAGACTAGCATAGATTCCTGGTCTTTGGGGGTCCGTGCACTTGAATAAGCTGGTAGAGGAGCGTAGGTCCTGGCCGGGCTCCTGGCCCGCTGCCGCTGCATGCCTTCCTTCTTTCCTCACCTGTCTTGCACTACGAAGGATCTGTGAACACACACAGCAGCTCAAATGTGTAAGTGCTATGCCACCTCCTCCAAATGCAGCTGCCCTTTGGCACGTTGGGAAACATCTACACCCTGTCTTATAAAAAAATGAGAGACCACAGCTTCAGCTACCCAGGGAGGGAATTCTGGGCTCACAGGAAGGCAGGTGGACTTGGTCCCGAAGTGCCAGACTGTGGAGACCCCTTGCCCTAGGAAGGCAACAAGGTCTGAATGAGACTGGAAAGGACTCCATATGGTTTTCCTGCCCCAGGCAGAAGGGTTGTTCTTTCTGTACGTATTATCTCCTGTCAAAAATGCAAGCACTGCGGCTGGCTGTATCTCCAACAGCTTCTCTGGGCTAGGCACCGTACAGTCAAACATAGTGGATTAATGGAAAAAGTACATTGGCTTGCACATCTGGGGTCCAGACCAAGTTCTGGCCATAACAATTCTTCCCACTTTATACCCTCATTTAAAGTTTTCTTAGCCACTGTACTTTTCAAGGTTATGAGGTTAAGGGTCTTTCTCAAGGACACATAACTAGGCATAGTAGCGGCTGGGTTCGCGTGCACCCAGTGTCTCATCACTCGGCTTTATTTTTTTGCCTGGGTTGTGGGAGCCACGGGCTTTGTGAGTCTTTGCCTTTGCAGCCGCCAGCACCCTTAGCTCTCTCATCAGCCTCCCTCTGGCTCCCAGGCCCTGGACCCCTCCTCCCCGGCCTCCCTCCCTCCGGAGGCCCCGCCTCTCCCCTTAGGCCAACGTCACGTGCCGTCCCATCCCCCCGCGCCTGCGCACTGCTTATTTCCCGCTGTCAGGATGAGGAGGCGGAGGTCGGCGCTCCGGTCCGTCTCTGCCCGAGGCTGTGGCGGCGCCGGTGGCTCCAGCCTTAGCGGTTCCTCCCTGGGCGGCGGTGGCCGCGGCTCGGTCGACGCCTCCTCCGCCAGCTGAGCCGGCGGCATCCCGGGACGCTGCTTCCCCGCCCATCCCCGTACCCCGAGGCCGCCCACCGGCCATGGCGCAGCCGGGCCCGACTCCCCAACCTGACGGTGAGGCGCCCACCATGGCGGGCGCGGCCTGCCCGGCGCGGCGTTGTGGGGGCCCTTGGGGCAGGAAGGGCACGCGCGCGGGCCCGGGGGTGACCCACGGGCTGGAAGCCGGGGCGCGCGGGCGTCGCGTGCTGGGGCAGCCGGGCTGGGGAGGGGGCGGGAGGGACGCGCGGGCGGCCGCCGGGAAGGGCGTGGGGAGGCTGCGGGGAGCCGGCGGCGGCGGCGGAGCGCGGAGAGGAAGGTGCGGTGGGATCAGCACGTGGGTTCTTCGGGTGGAGAGGATGGAAAGCGAGAGCATGTGCTATATTCCTTAAAGAAAACGCGAGCCCTCGCCTCGGTAGTGGCGGTGTGCCCTCTCGCCCCACCTCCGCCCCCGCCTCCTCTTGCCACGCTCCAGCGCTCTTTGCACTGGACTTGTAAAAGTAACTGGGACCCTAAGGATTTGGTAGCATTCTTTGAGTGGTAGTGTTACTTCGTGCCAAGTCCGGGCTCATTTCTTAGTCTCAGAGGGCCTCAGTCAGGCCTCAGTTTCTGACGCACGAAGAGCGCTTGATTCATGTCTCTTTATCGAGAAAGATGGGCAAGTCTTGGGCCACGCGATAAAGATGGCAACGTTCATATGTAAACGGATAGTTTAGTATTCTTTTGGGAGTGTTAGGAATGAAAAGGTGCTCGAGTGGGCCGAAATCGAGGAATCGACCATCTTCTCCATTTCTTCTCTACCTTTCAAGCGATGGAGGATCTCACTTTGTTTAACCACGTTGACCTGAAACTCCTAAGCTATTCTCCTGCCTCAGCTTCCTGAGTAGGCAAGACTTAGAGGTGCAGGACAGATTGTCTTAACAGTGCTCATATTGGAAGAAAAAAAAGACCTTGTTCTAAATAAGCCATGATGGTTATAAGAGCCCTTCTTGACCTTTCGACCAACTGAGCTCTGCCTCAGAGTTTTGACCACATTGTTTCAGGCGTTGTTGCTGTCAACCTGGAGTTATGTTTGGAAAGAATGTGCTCGGTCCTTGGCAAGATCTTACTGTATCTAGAACTTGCGAGAGTTCTTTGAGGTGCGTTTCTATAGTTGGCTTTTGTGCTTAGCATCTTTACCTGTTGGTAGAATGTTGGGATGTGGTGGTTGGCTCAGGAGGTTCTTGGCCTCTTCCTAGAGTAGGCTCTTGAAATGACCTTTTGTGAAAACCTCTGTTTGTTCTTGCGGTAGGGGAACTGGAAACAATGTTATCAGATTTTGAGACTCTTGCTGCTCTCTGGGAAGTGTTCTCTGTTAGCCTCTACTTTTGGGTTTTGTTAGTTGCCTAAGGGGTAATGTCCAGCCTAGACTTTTAACTTGATTGCTGTTTCCATGCCAATAAAGAGAAGGGAGGAGTTTCTGGTGGGCTGTCAGGAAACAGGGATTTTTAAATTTTTTTATTTTTTTGACCTTCTTTTAACTCTCACCTTTTGTATTTGGTGTCAGGGAGGAAAACTTTACAAACCCTCCTTGTTACTGCAGACAGGGGCAGAGTACAGAGAAAGCTCTGGCTTCTGGTATGCTTAACTGGCTGCTGCCTTTTTTTTTTTTCTTTCCATGGACAACTCAGGTGACATGAGTCTGGACTCTTAATTTCCTGCCTTTTTCAAGATATGGAATAGTGTTCCCTGCAAATAGGCAGAAGTGACTAAGCACTTCACAGAAGTGAGGAAAACACTAGCTTTGAGGAATCTCATATGCTATTCTCAGTGCAGGTTTACTTCCTATTTTTAAAAATTTAAGACTCTGGAATGAGATTAAACTTATATACATTGTAATTTTTATTAGTATAAGTTAATGTAAATAGGCAAAGGTATCTATCAGTTCACAAAAGGAGAGAGGATTTGGTATGCTTGAGTTCTTTGTGTCAGTGTCTGCTTACAGGTTCATCTTGTGAAATTTATTTTTCTCTTTTAGTTGAGTTCATATTGATAACTTTAATTAAAAGCACACTTGAATTTCTTAGACCTGATGAGTTAAAAAACAAAATTATTGGAAAACTCCTTTGCATCAGACCAACAGTAAAACAGAACAGTCTGTTTTCCTGTCATTCTGAAGCAGCAGCAGAATCTCTTTTCTTCCTTTCTTTCTTTCTTTCTTTCTTTCTTTCTTTCTTTCTTTCTTTTTTTAGTTTTTCGAGACAGGGTTTCTCTGTGTAGCCTGGCTGTCCTGGAACTCACTCTGTAGACCAGGCTGGCCTCGAACTCAGAAATCCACCTGCCTCTCTCTGCCTCCCAAATGCTGGGATTAAAGGCCTGCACCACCACCGCCACCTGGCCTCTTTTCTTTCTTATATACTTTCTTTGTTTTTTCATGAGGCTATTAAGAGTATATTAAGGCATATTAAGAGTAGATTTATGTGTAATTGGCAAGATGAGAGGTGGTCTTTTTTTTCTTATTTCATAATTTTTGAAGGTTTTGGTTTTAATGGTGCACTTTGATGGATACCAGTTAATTAAGTTATTTTCCATTGAGAATTCAAAGACAAGAGTAAGAATTGTCGGATTTCAGTTTAAGCTAAACCATATTTTGGAAGCATTTGTCCTGATTTTACTTCATTAAAATTAAATTTTTAAAAATGACATTTATTGCCAGGCGGTGGTGGCTCAGGCCTTTAATCTCAGCACTTGGGAGGCAGAGACAGGCAGATTTCTGAGTTTGAGGCCAGCCTGGTCTTCAGAGTGAGTTCCAGGACAGCCAGGACTATACAGAGAAACCCTGTCTCCAAAAATAAATAAATAAATAAATAAATAAATAATAAAAAACAAACAACCAAAACCAAACCAAACCAACCAACCAAACAAACAAACAAAAAAAGGAAATTGTATGTGGAGCTGGAGAGATGGCTTAGTGGTTAAGAGCAATGGCTCTTCTTCCAGAGAACATTAGTTCAATTCCCAGCAACAACATGGTGGCTCACAACCTTCTGTAATTGGGTCTGATGCCCTCTTCTGTCATACAGACATACAGAAAGACAGAACACTCAATATACATAAATAATTAAAAAATTGTATGTTAGAAAAAAGGATTTTGAATGTTTTCCCATAAAGAAATGATAAATATTTGATGGTATAGATATATTTAACTTCATTAATACATTTCATTATTTATGCTAGTTTCAAAACATTGCAAAGCACCCCCATTGATGCTTTTACTTTATTTTTATGTACATGAATGTTTTTTGCCTGTACATGTGTGTGTAGCATGTGCGTGTCTGGTCCTCTTGGAACCCAGAAGGGGGCATCTGCTTCCCCTGGGACTAGAGTTATATATGGTTGTGGCTGAGAATTGAACCCAGGTGGGTCCTTTGGAAGAGCAGCCAGTGCTTTTATCAGCTGAGCCATCTCTCCAGCACTTTTTTGATGCTTTAATATTTTAGAAAAAAAAAAGGTATTTTAAGAAGTAGAAGTATATTCTCCCCATTTCTCAGAGTTGAGATTTCTGTTCTGCTTTTTATTCATAGTTACACAGATGTGTTACTTTTAATCCCTGAAATAGATAGGTATTACATACATAGACCTACAGCTTTCTTATCTCACTTAAATGTTATTATCATTACTATGTCTGTGTATGTGTGTAAATGGCCATATGGCTGTGTGGTATGCCATAACCATTGCAGGAACTGTCTCAAGAAATCTTCACATTAGTGAGGGGGGTGCTATTGTAATAGTATCAGTGCTCTTAGATAAAGAAACTGAAGCACAGAAAAATTAAACATGTAAGTTAGAGAGTCAGGAGTCAGACAGAACTTCTGATGCCAGAGCCCTCAGATCACGCCAATCACTGTTTTTGTATTATATATAGCTCTGCCTCATTCTTACTAGTCCATCAGGTGTGTGGCATGCATGGGGTATTTGCTTGTTTTTCATTATTTTAATCATTTTTTACTGTTTATGTGTATGCACATTTTGCCTACATATGTCAGTCCCTTTTACCCACAGAGGCCAGAAGAAGGGATTGAAACCCTGGGATTGGAATTACAGTTGGTTATTGTGAGTTACCTTATGAGTGCTAGGGATTGAACCCTGTTCCTCTGGAAGAGCAATCAGTGCTCTTAACTGCTAAACCATCTTTCCAGTCCCTATTTTTATTTTTATTATTGAGACAGGGTATCACTCTAGTCCAGCTGGCCCCCAATTTATGATGATTTCCTGTTTTATTGGAATATTGGGTTACAGGCATTAGACACCCTACCTGGTTGTGTTTTTATTGATGGCTGGTTGCTTATCTCTTCATTTTACGAGGAATGCTAAAATGGTGTACTTATATATTTTTTTCTACTGAGATTTGAATCCAGGACCTCGAGCACGCTAAGCAAGCACTATGCTACTGAGCTGTATGTCTAGTTTTGAGACAAGGCCTCTCTCTAGCATAGGCAGGCTTTGAATTTAAGATCCTCCTGCCTCAGCTTCCTTAGTAGTTGGAGTTGCAAGCCTGCAAGCCAGTATTCTTGCTTTTTTTTTTTTCACTTGGGTTTTTGAGACAGGATTTCTCTGTGTAGCCCTGGCTGTCCTGGTACTCACTCTGTAGACCAGGCTTGCTTCAAACTCAGAAATCCACCTGCCTCTGCCTCCCAAGTGCTGGGATTAAAGGCGTGTGCCACCACTGCCCAGCTTATTCTTGCTTTATGTCTGTGAAACTACTGAGTTAAAGGATACATTCTGAGTGATTTAAATGTTAAAGCTGCTACTAGGTTAAGATAGGCTAAAAAAGAAAGTATCAATTTACATACTATGAGAAGGCAGATTTCTCCCTTAAAAGCTCTGGATGGCTGTTGTTTTAAATTTGTCTTCTGATAGATTAAGAAGAGGCTATTTTGTTTCTATCTATCAGTCTGTTTGTATATCTCTTGTCTCTCTGTGTGTCCCCTACCCAACCCCTCTCTGACTCTGACACTCTTTTGCTAAGTAGTTTAAGTTAGTCTTGAATTCTTCTATGTAGCTCTGGTTCACCTCAAACTGCCACTAGTCCTGCCTCATCTTCTAAATGCTGGGATTACAGGCATGCCGCTAAGCTTGAGGTATTCTTTAATTAACACTTTGGTGCCTGGAGTATGCCAAACCCTGTTAGTCACTAAGAAGTACAGCGATAAGATAAACCTTAGACCTAGTCTCTTCCTAGGTAGTAATTTAGTCATCAGTTATATTATTTCACAACCAGGTGTGAAAGCATTTATTCAACTATTACAGATGTGAATTACTTGCCTGGCACAATTCTTTATAATTATAATCCACCAGTGGACATGAGAGGTAATAAATAGCCCTGCTCTAATGAAGGGAAAACATACTAGACATACACAAGTTACATTAATAAGTGTTTTGCAAAAAAGCAACAGAGCATAGTCCAAGGAAGCAATGGGCTAGTTTTATTTATTTATATTACGTGTGTGTGTGTGTGTGTGTGTGTGTGCGCGAGTGTTTATGGGCTGGAATAGGCTCATATGTATATAGGTGCCCACGGAAGCCAGAAAGAGGGTGTTAGATTCACAAGAGCTGGAATTACAGACAATTTGAACTACCAGATGTGGATGCTAGGAACTAATCTTGGGTCTTCTGGTAACAAATGATCTGCTAAGCCCTCTCTCTTGCCCTGGAGTTGGTTTTAAATGAAATGGTCAGAGTAGTGATACTCTGATACAGATGAAATCTTTGCAGAGACTTGAAGGCCACAGTAGAATTAGCCAGGAAAATATCTGGAGGAAGAGAAGTGTTATAAAGGGATCTAATTTTGCAAAAGCTTTGAGGGAGTGTGTTTGACATATTTGAAGAAGGCGTTGTGATTGGGATGTTAGGAGAATGAGGGGTGATAGTAGTAGGATGTGAGATCACAGAGATAATGGGGTGAGGGCAGATTTTGTAGGGCCGTAGGGCCCTAGACACATTTTAAGGATTTTCTCTGTGGATCTGTAAAAAGTAGTAAGTGAGTCAATCCATTTCACTATGGGAAACTGCTGAAAAGGCTTTAAGTGGGCTGGAGAGATGGCTCAGTGGTTAAGAGCACTGACTGCTCTCTTCCAAAGGTCCTGAGTTCAATTTCCAGCATCCACTTGGTGGCTCACAACCATCTGTAATGGGATCTGATGTCTTCTTCTGGTGTGTCTGAAGACAGTTATGATGTACTCATATAAATAATATAAATAAATAAACATTAAAAAAAAGAAAGAAAAGGCTTTTAGCAAAAGAGTGATATGATGGGACAAAGCAAA
This sequence comes from Montemys delectorum, assembly GCA_019843815.1. NCBI lineage: Eukaryota > Metazoa > Chordata > Mammalia > Rodentia > Muridae > Montemys > Montemys delectorum. The sequence goes on along the minus strand of JADRCD010193141.1, from coordinate 11,422 downwards.
AGAAGGTGCTGGGCCTGATGGCTCAAATGTCTAATCCCAGCACTAGGAGGCTGAAGTAGAAAGAAGCACTGCTACAAAGTTTGAGGCCAACCTGGGCTACAGAGTAAGAAACTCCCTATAAAAGGAAACAAACAAACAAACAAACAAACAAAAAATCCAAGTCCTGGGATTGCTGGGTTGGTAGTAGGGTTTTAGGGAGACAAGGGAGGCCTGAATCTAGGAAAGGTGATGGAGTCTGGACTAAGATGATAGAGAGCCTGTGGGATTTGCTGAAACATTGTATGTTTGGCAGCTGATAGAGGAGTCAGGGAGTCCTAAAGTTCTGCCTGAGGACCTGTGAGAGGCACACAGCACTTTTGAGGTGTTCGGCCATTTAGAGGAGATAGTCTTGGTGTTGCTGTCTGATGATCAGGAGTCCCCTTTCTTGGAGCACTAGGGGTGTTAGTGGGCTGACCTGGGTAGTTTTTATCCTTAGAGATGAAAGAGATACTGTTGAAGGGTTTGAAGCAGGTAGATGACCTAGTAGCTTTAAAAAGTGTATTGATTCACTTGTTCATTTCCACAGAGCTGTAGAGTGAACCCAGGCTCTTTCTGTATACTAAGCAAGTGTTTTATCGGAACCTTAGTTGATTATATAGTTTTCAGGTTTGGCATGCTTTATTACTTTACTTAATTAAAAAAAATATTTAGTGGTTTGGGGGATGTCTATTATGCACACCTTAGGGCTTCTATGGAGGTCAAAGGACAGTTTGTGAGAGGTGGTTTTCTCTTTCTACCTCCATACTGGTTCCAGGGATCAAACTCAGCTGGACTTGTGTGGCTAACTACTTCATTCATTGAACCATCTTGCTGGCCCTGATTGGTTAAGTTCCTTTTGTGGGTTGACTGTTATAACTTTCTTCTCTTTATTTTATGAGACAGAATCTCTCACTGAACCTGGCACTTGCTGATTGGCTTAACTTGCTGGTCAGCAAGCCCCAGACATCTTCCTGTCTTTTCCCCCCAAGAGTTGGGGTTATAGATACATGTCTTTGACTTGCTTTTTTTTTTTTCTTTTTTTCTTTTTTCTTTTTTTTTTTTTTGTGGGGATGATGTCAGGTTACCACAAAAAGCTGAACTCAGGTCCTTCTGCTTGTGTGATAAATATTTTTGACTGAGCCATCTCCTCAGCTTCCTTTTCTTGTTAATTTAGATGAGCTCTCTGGAAATTGTAGTAGCTTTTTGCTATGTATTAGATATTTTGTTCTCCTAGGTTGGTACTTATCTACTTTTTTTGTTTGTTTATTGTGCAGAAAGCAATTTTGTGGTCTGACCTTTTTTAAGTTTATGGTCTCAAGGTTTCTGGCTTAGAGTGACCCCCCCTACCTACCAGACTTAAAAAAAAATCCTATTCCCAATGCTTTTATAGTAATTTTTTGTTTAGTATTTTAATCTATCTGGATCTACTTCCACTCACACCCCTCACAAGATTGTGTGTGTGTGTGTGTGTGTGTGTGTGTGTGTAGCCCTGGGCTGTCCTGGAACTACTCTGTAGACTGGGCTGGCTTTGAACTCAGAGATCCGCCTGCCTGACTGCCTGACTTTCTTCTGCCTTCTGAGTGTTGGGATTAAAGGCGTGTCACCCCATCGAGCTTTATTTTAAAATTTGAAAGGGAAAGTTTAATATAAAGAGTTAATAGGTCACCTGCTAGGAGAAACGGAGAAACCTTAAAGAAGACAACGCTACAGCAATACTAGACGTGAACAGTGTCTGCTTCCAGGGCTGAGGTCAGATATCTAGGAAAGGAATCCAATTCAGTTCCTATGCAAGAGCAGAATGCACTCATTGCTGCAGAGCCATTTCTCCAGCCGATAGACTCTTCATGTGTGTGTAGTCATTAAGTTGAGTTTAATCTTTACAAGAGTATCTGTAAACTTTTATTGTTTATTTTTGTATAGTACAATTGTGCCAGGTAATGGTATGTTTGGGGAATATAAAAATGAATGCTAGCTGGGCGGTGGTGGCGCACGCCTTTAATCCCGGTGCTTGGGGGAGGGCAGAGGCAGGCGGATTTCTGAGTTCAAGGACAGCCAGGGCTATACAGAGAAACCCTGTCTCGAAAAACCAAAAATAAATAAATAAATAAATAAATAAAATAAAAATGAATGCTACACAGCCTGCCTTCTAGACATTTTGATTTAGTGAAGCAATACTCTTGAACTGAGAAAACGCCCTGTGAGATAGTTATAGTGGTAGTTCTAATTGGTAGTGTAAATTCTGTTCCTTCTGGAGAGGAAAGCTTGCTGCCTCCTCATTTTAACTGGATTTGTGTTTTATTTTTCTTTTAATTTAAGTGAGGTTTGCTCTAATATAACTAGCTTTAGTTTTGTTGGTTAGGACCACCCAGAAGAAATCCCAAGCGTTCTTTTGCATGTCATTCTGAGGCAGTTTGATGGTAATGTTGTGTTCTTTCTAAATATTTGGTTGTTGCTTCCATTACATGACTACAGTCTACTTGCCATTCTTTTTTTTTTTTAAGTTTTATTTTATTTATTTATTTTATGTGTATGAGTACATTGTAGCTGTACAGATGGCCGTGAGCCATCATGTGTGTGGCTGCTGGGAATTGAACTCAGGACCTCTGCCGGCCCTGCTCGCTCTGGCTCAGTGTAATTCACTGTAGTTGTCTTCAGACACACCAGAAGAGGGCATCAGATCTCATTACTGGTGGTTGTGAGCCACCATGTGGTTGCTGGGATCCGAACTTAGGACCTTTGGAAGAGCAGTCAGTGCTCTTACGTGCTGAGCCATCTCGCCAGCCCCTACCTGCCATTCTTTAGATTCTTTTCAGGCAGATTCCAGTTGTTAGTGACTTTTAGTGGAATTTGGAATACAATGTTCTTTAGATAAACTTAACCTACGAGAAGTAGTAGAGAGTCATATAACTGTATACAAAAGGAGCCCTAGAGAGTAGTCAACTTTATCCTTTTATAAATGAATCTAAGAGCTAAAGATGAAGTCATGGCCTGGAGAGATAACTCAGCAGTTAAGAGTTGGTTGCTCTTCCAGAGGACTCAGGTTCAATTCCCAGCACCCATATGGCAGCTTACAACTGTCTAATTCCTCTTCCAGGGGATCTGACACCCTCACACAGACATACATGCAGTTAAGAAACACTAATGTATATAAAATAAAAATAAGTAAGAGAGAATTGAAAAAAAAAAAAAGAGATGAAGTCACTTGTATTCTGACAGTAGGTGTTAGAGCTTACAAGTTGAGCTGTCACTTTTCTTCAAAGTATTGCTTCTTTGATATACAAGCCTTTCTTCAGAAGCCTTATTCTGATGTTTCCTGAAAAGAATCATTAAATTGGTAGAGGCTGATTATAGTCAGAATACACTAAAGTGTCTTGATAATTAATTAACCCCAACATCCCAGGATTTCTCTCTCTAATCCTGGTTGTCCTGGAACTCACTCTGTAGATCAGGCTAACCTGAAACTCAAAAGATTGACCTATTTCTGCCTTACTGTTGCTGAGATTAAAGGTGTGTACCACCTAGCCCAACCTAGTGCTTTCATTTTTTAAACAAGGAATTTGTAGATAGTGGGTGTTTAGGATGTTACAGAATGCTTCTTATGGAACATAAAAAGTTAGTGAATACACCCACTGTGAGGAAAAGGCAGCTTTTCTGAGTGATAAGTGGTATCTTCAGCATAATACATGGCATAGAGTAAGTGTAAACGATAGGTATTTATTGAAAGAAACTGACATGAAAACAGGTGATTGTGATACTATGCTCACACTTTCTCATTCACGATATTTTGAATATACATAGCAGAGACATTTTGCACCATTCAGAAAGTTAGGTAACACAGACCTTCCATTCACACTATATTCTATTTTATATTGGAGAGAGTGGTACTTGAAATGAATCTTGAGGGTTTTATAAAGAATTTTTGACAAATGAGGAAGTAAATAAGTTAGTTCATGGATGCATGCAATTTACTGATATTGAATTAAGGAGAAATAGGAAATGTTAACAGTCCAGTAAGAAGATTGAATCAGGAAGTCTATCATAGTACAAAAACCCAGGGTCCGGCAACTCCACTGAAGACTTCCATCAAATTATCAAAAGGACTAATACACTTTTGCCAAAACTCTGTAAGATTTTGGAAAGGACTCCTTTAAATTCACTCTATAATACCCGCATTAGTCTATTGTCTAAACCAGACATGGACACAAGAAAAAAGCTTGGCATGGTGCTAAATACCTGTAATCCCAGCATTTAGGTAGAAGTAGGTGGAGCCCTGGGAGTGCAAGGGCAATATAGTGAGACCCTGTCTCAAAAAACAAGACAAAAAGCTAAACTATTACTCTTGAACACAGATGCAGAAATTGTCAGGAAGCTAATACAGAGCAAAATTCAGTGGCATATTAAAAAAGATTATTCACCTGCTAAGTGGGATTCATTCAGAGGTGCAAGGATGGTTCATACAAATATAGGTGATCACATCAAGAGAAAGAAAGGACAAAAACCATAGGGTGATTTTTTTTTTTTAATAGATATAGGGAAAGCATTTGACAAAAGTCAATATCCCTTGGAGAAAACTCAACAAATTAGGTGTTGAATTCATAACATAAGAACCACCAATTTTTTTTTTCCCCAAGACAGGGTTTCTCTGTGTAGCTCTGGCTGTCCTGGAACTCACTCTGTAGACCAGGCTGGCCTGGAACTCTGAAATCTACTTGCCTTTGCCTCCCAAGTGCTGGGATTAAAGGCATGCACCACCACCGCCCGGCAAGAACCACCAATTTTGACAAAACTCATAGCTAACACCTTGAATGGGAAAATGTTGACATTGGAAAAAGACACAGACGACCATTTTATCACTTGTATTTGATATAAAATGGCAAGTCCTATTCAGAGTAATAGATGTGAGAAAGCAATAAAAGGCATCCAAATTGAAAAGGAAGGGACTGGAGAGATGGCTCAGCGGGTAAGAGCACCGACTTCTCTTCCAGAGGTCCTGAGTTCAAATCCCAGCAACCACATGGTGGCTCACAACCATCCGTAATGAGATTTGATGCCCTCTTCTGGTGTGTCTGAAAACAGCTACAGTGTACTTACATCTAATAAATAAATAAATCTTTAAAACCAAATTGAAAAGGAAGAGGTTAAACTATAGGCTCAAATATAGACTGTCCCCCCAGAATGTTTGGTTCCCAAAATAGCAATATTCAGAGGTGGGGTTTTGGAGGAAATGATTGGATCTAGGGCTTTGCCTTTATCAGTTATTCCGCTGATATATTCATCCACTGATATATTCATAATCTACGGTATTATTGAGAGTTGGAAGAAGTAGGAGGTGAGGCCTATTAGAGGAAGTAGGTTACTGGGAACAGGCCTTTGGAGGTTATATTGTGTCTCAAGATTTCCATTTGTTATCTCCCTTCCTGGTTGCAGTGAAACATTCAGCTCTTCATGCCTTGTGCCATGATTCTGCCATAGCAACATGTCCTGAAACCTGAAACTGAACCCAAATCAGTCTATAAATTATTCTTCTTGGGGGCTGAAGAGATGGCTCAGTGGTTAAGAGCACCAACTGCTCATCCGAAAGTCCTGAGTTCAAATCCCAACAACCACATGGTGGCTCACAACTATCCATAACGAGATCTGATGCCCTCTTCTGGAATGTCTGAAGACACCTACAGTATATTTACATATAATAAATAAATAAATCTTAAAAAAAATTGTTCCTCTCAAGTAGTTGTTAAATTGGCAGAAACTTAACATACTTCTACTTAGAAAATTCTGAAGATGTGGCTGGAGAGATGGCTCAGTGGTTTAGAGCACTGACTGCTCTTTCAGAGGACCTGGGTTTATTTACTAGCACCCACAGGGCAGCTCACAACTGTCTGTAACTCCAATTCAGAAGTTTGAGACCCTCACACACAAACATACATGCAGATAATAGATTTTTAAAAAGTAAAAAACTGGGCTGGTGAGATGGCTCAGCAGGTAAGAGCACTGACTGCTCTTCCAAAGGTCATGAGTTCAAATCCCAGCAACCACATGGTGGCTCACAACCACACATCATGAGATCTGACGCCCTCTTCTAGTGTGTCTGAAGACAGCTACAGTGTACTCATTTATAATAATAATAAATTATTAAAAAAAAAAAGTAAAAAACTCTGATGATGACACACCCAAACACACATACTCACAGAACAAATTCAGGTAGGTGCAGGATATAAAATCAATGTAATAGAAGTGAGGGTGGAGAATTGGCTCAGTGACAAAGTGTGTGCATTTGAGGGACTTTATACATTCAATTTCTAGCACTGCAAAAATAAGCCAGTAAATAGGAAAATAAAAGTAATAACTTGGTACCCTAAAAAACCTGTAGTGTTTTTATGTTCTAACTTACCTCTATCTTAGAAAAAATAAGTTCCACTTACAATAGCTACAGAAGATAATAGCAAAAGAGATGACCTATCTCAAAGCTAAAAATTATGAAACATTGTTGAAAGAGGATACAAATAAGTGAAAGTATCCAGTGTTCATGGGTTGAAAGGATTAACATTGTTAAAAATGTTCACACTAAAAAAACACAGATAATAGGGTGGTGGTGGTGGTGGTGGTGGTGGTGGTGCAGGTGCAGGTGCAGGTGCAGATACAGATGCAGCAGACACCTTTAATTCCAGCTCTGTGGAAGCAGAGGCAAGCAGTTCTCTGAGTTTAAGGCCTGCCTGGTCTACAGAGTGTGTTCCAGGACAGCCAGGGCTACACAGAGAAACCCCATTGGGAGGGTGGGGGTAAGGTGGGCAACAAACCAAAAAACTCTACAAATATAAGGAACTTAGTAGAAATAAAGTAACCCAATTAAAAAGAGGACAAAATGTCTGAAGACCTTTTATTTTTATTTTTTTTCTTCCAGAGACAGGTTTTCTTTGTGTAGTCTTCACTGTCCTGGGACTCATTCTGTAGACCAGGCTGGCCTCCAGCTTAGAGACTCACCCGCCTCTGCCTCCTGAAGGCTGGGATTAATGCCAGGAAATGAACAGATTTTTCTTAAAAGAACACATACAAATGGCTGATAGGACACATGGAAAAATTCTCAGTCTGACTAAACATCAAGGAATGCAAAGAAACCATAGTGAGATAATATGTCACTCTAGTTAGGCGACAGTTCACAAAAAGACAAAAGGTAGTGAGTGTGATGGGCAATGAAGAAAAAAAAGTGCCTATTCACTGTTGATAAGAATGTAAATAATAGCCATTATGGCAAACAGCATGGAGGTTCCCCACAAAGTTAAAAATAGAAGCACCACACTCTTGTGTGGTGTATGTATCCAAAGAACATGTGATCAGTATGTGAAAGAGATCGTTACATTACCTTGTTTTTGTAACACCTCACACAATCTATGTTTATATTGAAAAAAGACTATTGAATCTTTTAAAAGGAAGTTATGTCACTTGTGATGACAAAATCCAAATTGGCATTATGGTAAGTGAAATCCAGGCATGTGATCTCACTCAAAGCCTCAGCTACATGAGACCATGTCTTAAAAAATACAAATGGTTGTGGGGTGCCCATTACTAAAGTGATATATTTATGAGGTCATGAATTTTGAAGCTTACCTCTAGCCATTTCACAGGATACACACACACACATATAAATAAAATCTTCATATGGAGACACACACATACTTAAGAATATTATGTTGTACATAATAATTTTTACCTGTTGATCTTTTTTTTTGATAGTTGGAACTGATACCTTAGAGGAGAAGGGGAGTCTTTGTGAGGTGGTAATGTACAGGGCAGTTAATGGTTTGGTGGCATGGGACTGTGGGTTTTGCTTGGAGATTTGAAAAAGGAGATGGAACCTAAGCTGTGGACAAGTTTATAACCAACCAAATAGTTTTGAATTTTCCTTTCCCTTTCCCTTTCCCTTTCCCTTTCCCTTTCCCTTTCCCCTTCCCTTCCTTTCCTTTCCCTTCCCTTCCCCTTCCCTCCCCTTCCCTTCCCTCTTTTTCCCTCCTTTTCTGTCTTTCCCCCCTTTCTAACCTTTTTGCCTTTCCCTTAGGGGAAACTTGAAGAGGGCAGGGGATGGTCACTAGTACAGAATACTACAGAGAAGTCAGATGAAGACAGATGTGGTCATTGAAAAATCAGCAGGTGTAGGTTCTCAGAAGAGTGGGAGTAAGGAAGAGAAGCACGGAGAAGCAGCACGTAGACTACAATTTAAAACTTTGGAGATAAAACATACAGATGTTACACCACTTGAGGCAGTAGTAAGGTTGTGGCAAGGATATGTATGTCTATGCTTGTGCACACACATTTGTGTGTGTGTGTGTGTGTGTGTGTGTGTGTGTAAAAGATTTAGATTTGGATGCTGGAGAAACTGCTAGAGGAAAAGTTAAACTTACAAAAGAAGTGGGCTAGATTTCAGGTTTTGAGAAGCAATGAGATGGATCAAGAGCTTGGATGTCAATAAGAGATACAGGGACTTCATCCTTCAAGAAAGGAAAGGATGGCCAGGTGGTGATGGTTCATGCACACATTTAATCTCAGCAGTCGGGAGGCAGAGGCAGGAGGATCTCTGCTAGTTGCTCTACAGAGCAAGTTCCAAGACATCCAAGGCTATACAGAGAATCCATAAAGCCCTGTCTCAGGTGAGGTGGGGTTGGGGGAGGGAAGGAAAGGAAAGGGAGAGTAAGACAGGCAACTGAGGTGGAAGAGGGGACTGACTAAATATATGTAGCATGTATTCTTTCATTCATTTTTTTCAGCTACATATGATTGGATTTCTGTGAGTAAATAGACCAACTGCCTCTACTCATAGAGGTTACAGTTCTGAGACCTCAATTATAGTCAAGTAGATTATGTTGTTTGTTCTTCTTTGGGTTCTTCCTGGGTTATCTTAACCAAAGAACAAAGTAATTTGATCTCCCTCACCCCACCTGAGTTCCAAAGGTAATTTATATATGTAGGAGAGAAGCCAATTCATTTACAGACTGATGCAGGCATTAGAATTTTAAGTTTCCCATGGACATAAATGTGAAAGGTTGGTAGAGAGTTAAGTGGATTGATTTTGAACCTGAATTATTTCCCTTCTTTTTCTTAAACAATTGGAACTGGGGCTGGAGAGATGGCTCAGTGGTTAAGAGCACTAGCTGCTCTTCTAGAGGTCCTGAGTTCAATTCCCAGCAACCACATGGTGGCTCACAACTATCTGTAATGGGATCCGATGCCCTCTTCTGGTGTGTCGGAAGACAGCTACAGTGTACTCACATACATGAAATAAATAAATCTTTAAAACAAACAAACAAACAAACAAACAACCTCAATTGGAACTGGAGTATTTTCCTTTTGTGCAAAACATTTTCAGTTATCAAGGAGCTTTCTGACATGTTGGGGTTCTCTTCTGGGAGGGTGAACTGACCCTCCATGTTTTGCATTGTTTCCTCTGTCAGGCTAAGCAGATGCTTCAGCACTGGAGAGCTTTTTTTTTTTTTAAGATTTATTTTATTTAATTTATGTGTATGAGTACTGTACAGTACACTGTAGCTGTACAGATGGCTGTGAGCCATCATGTGTGTGTTTGCTGGGAACTGAACCTGCCAGCCCCGCTCGCTCCGGAGTAATTCACTGTAGTTGTCTTCAGACGCACCAGAAGAGGGCGTCAGATCTCATTACGGATGGTTGTGAGCCACCATGTAGTTGCTGGGAATTGAACTCAGGACCTTTGGAAGAGGAGTCAGTGCTCTTAACCGCTGAGCCATCTCGCCAGCCCAAGCACTGGAGAGTTTGCTGGTGCTCATTATATAGTGATGTACTATAATTGAGTAAAATGATGTGGACATTAACATGTGATGTACATTGCACACCAAAATGTCCTTTTTGATCAGGATCTGTAATTTGGTAAAGGCGAAATTCTCTCATTTGGTTAATCTACTGTATCATCTTCATAAAAGTAAAAATAGCAGTTCCTTAATGATATGTAATATTAAACATCTTTTCATAAGTTGACTTGCTGTCTGGGCACCTTTGGGGAGTCCACCCAGATCTTTTAACTATTTATTCCATTAAGTTGTTACATTTCTTTCTTTAATTTTGAGATAGGATTTCTCTGCCTATCCTTGGCTGGCCTTGAGTTCACAGAGATTTGCCTGTCTCTTCCTCTGCTGGGATTAAAGGTGGGCATCACCATGGCCTGGCTTGATTTTTGTTTTTAAAGACACACTTACTCTCTCTGTAGCCCAGACTGCTTTGAACTCACTGTGTACCCAGGCTGCCTTGAGCTTTACTAGTCATCCTCAGCTATCTCCTCAGGTGTTAGAGTTGTGTTTGTGCGACCGTGTTGGCCTTACTTACTTTTACTCTTTGCAGTGCTGAGACAAACTCATTGCATGTGCATACGAGGCAAGGGCAAGGGCTCTGGAATTGATTTACAGCTTCATACAGGTTATCTATCAGTAAGTTACTTAGGCCAGCCTTAAATTTGCCTTGAAGTCCCACAGACCCTGCAGTTGTGATTCTCCTGTATTAACTTCCAAAGTAACAGGAATTAGAGGTAAACACTACCAGGCCCTGGTAGGGTTATAATTTTTTTTTACTGCCTAGTTTTTTTAAAAATTGTTTTTTATTTTAAAATTTAAAATAATCTTGTATCCCAGACAGTCCTCAAACTCTATGTTGCTCAAGTGGCTTTAAACTCAAGATATTCTTTTGCCTCAGCCTCCTGGGTGCTGGGAATAAAAGATTGAACCACTATGCCTGGCTTTTATTATCTAATTTTAAGAGTTCTTTGTTTGCTTGTGTTTTGTTTTGTTTTGTTTTGTTTTTTTAACAGTATTTTATCGGGTATCTTCCATCACTTTTTTTGGTTTTTGTTGTTTTTTTGTTTTTTATTTTTTGAAGCAAGGTTTCATATAGGCTAGGCTGACCTTTAACTTGCTACATAGGATTTTTAAAAAAGATTTATTTATTTATTTCATGTATGTGAATACACTGTAGCTGTCTTCAGACACACCAGAAGAGGGCATCAGATCTGAATTGTGAGCCACCATCTGGTTGCTGGGATTTGTACTCATGACTTCTGAAAGAGCAGTCAGTGCTCTTAACCGCTGAGCCATCTCTCCAGCCCTGCTACATAGGATTTCAACTTCTGATTTTCTTGTCTCTGTTTCTTCAGTGCTCTTCCTACTCCACAATGCCTAGTTATATATATACAGTGCTGGGGATATGTCCTGAGCTTATGTGCATGCTAGGAATGGTTGGACCAACTTGAGCTACATTCCCAGTTATATAGCAGATGTTTCATTTGCAAATATTTCTTCTTGGTATCTATGGTTTATTTTTTTCACTCTCTTGGCAGTATCTTATGTGTAGCAATTTTAAATTTTATTGAAGTCTAACTAATCCATTTTTTTTT
>JADRCD010193140.1:0-20282 GCA_019843815.1 Montemys delectorum | reverse complement strand
TAAAGAGCCAAGTGTGGTAGCACGTGGCAGCAGACCCAGGCACAGCGGGATGGACCCTTGGGGCTTGCAGGTCAGGCAGCCTAGCTAGCCTGTTCAGTGAGCTCCAAGCAAATGAGACCTTGTCTCAAGAAACAAGATGGGTGACTGGAGAGACAGCTCACTGGTGAAGGGCACCAACTGCTCTTCCAGAGAACATGGGTTCATTTCCCATATAGCACCCATGTGATGGCTGTCGACCATCTATAAATCCAGTTCCAGGAGATCTTATGCCCTCTTCTGGCCTCTGCATGATACACAGAAGTACACTCAGGTGAAAAACCCAGACCCATAAAATAAAAATGAATCTAAAAAACAACAACAGTGCTGGGCAGTGGTGGCGCATGCCTTTAATCCCAGCACTTGGGAGGCAGAGGCAGGTGGATTTCTGAGTTCCAGGCCAGCCTGGTCTACAGAGTGAGCTCCAGGACAGCCAGGGCTACACAGAGAAACCCTGTCTCAAAAAACAAACAAACAAACAAACAAACAAAAAAAAACCAATAGAAAGAGAAAAACACAAAGTAAAGACCCTGAGAAAGGAGCAGTGAGGGCATGGCTGTCCTACTGTCTCAGCTACCTCATTCTCAGTAATATGGAATGAGTAAACTCAGCCCATTTAATTGTGGGAGGAAAAGCTCGGGTCCTCTGAGAAAGCATTTTTTGTTATTTTGAAAACAGTGTTTCAGTTAGAAACACTGTTTAATCCCAGCACTCTGGAGGCAGAGGCAGGTGATGGATCTTTGTGAGTTCCCGTCCATGCTGGTCTACAAAGAGAGTTCCAGGAGAGCTAGGGTTACCCAGAGCTCTTCGGAACCCTCAAAAAAACCAGGGTTTCACTATGTAACTCAGGTTACCTCAACCTTGGGGCAACCCTCCTTGAGTCAGGATATATGCTTATTATTGTATTCTTGGAATACATGGGGTGCGTTGGGGGTGGCTGTTTGTATAGTGCAGTGTGGAGATCAGATGATAACTTCTGTGCACCAGTTCTTTCCTCCCATCTTTACATAGATTCCAGGAATAGACTCAGGCTTGCATTAGCCATCAAGCACCTTTATGTAACAAAACTATCCCACAGCCCCCTAGAAAGCATTTTGAGATGTTTTTGTTCAGGGCTGAAGAGATGGCCCAGTGCTTAAGAGCATTTACCACTCTCACCCCCACCCACCCACCCACCCTCACCCCCCACCCACCCACCCACCCTCACCCCCCACCCCCACAGGGTTTCTCTGTGTAGCCTTGGCTGTCCTGGAACTCACTCTGTAGACCAGGCTGGCCTCGAACTCAGAAATCCGCCTGCCTCTGCCTCCCAAGTGCTGAGATTAAAGGCGTGCACTGCCAGGCGATTGGACTCTTTTTAGTGTGAGCTGGAAAAAGACCCTGCTTGAAATGGGACCTACAAACAGATGTGTTTGTAGCTGAGACTTGCTTCATAGTGGAGGATGATTTCACACCCATCTCTGCCTCTCAGGCTTGCATCCTGCAGGCTGGTGTCATGTTAACCTTTTAAGGTTCTGGGAATAGCATTCATGGCCCCTGCATGCTAAAGCATCTTATGTCTGAGCCAAGTCCTCCAGTCCTGTGCTAGATATTCTAATAGGACTTTAGGACTTTCCTGGCCTGATCCTCTTAGCACCCTAGATAGGAGACTTTATTCCTATATGAAAACTGGGAGAAAAGACTGAAGGAAGTGTTGCAGGAGAGATGAAGAGATAACTTTTTTATTATTTCCTGCAACAAGGAAGTAGCTCATAAAAAAATTTGGAATCCTGCTGAGGGTGATGGTGCGCACCTTTAGTCACTTGGGAGGCAGAGGCAGGCGGATTTCTGAGTTCAAGGCCAGCCTGGCCTACAGAGTGAGCTCCAGGACAACCAGGGCTATACAGAGAAACCCTGTCTTGAAAAATCAAAAAAAAAAAAAAAAAAAAAAATTTGGATAGGAGTTGTGTCCACTTTAATCCCAGTACTTGGGAGGCAGAGGTAAGCAGTTTGCAGTCAGTCCCCTGCCAGCCAGGGCTGCACAGTAAGACCCTGCCCAAGAAAAGACTTATTTAACAACTCTTGTGATCAGTCCCTTAACAGGGAGTGTCCTAGGATGTCCCTAATTTTCCTTTGTTCCTTTTTAGAAGGAAACTTCCCTGTATGTAGAAGACTCCCACTACTTGCCTTCTGTCTTCCACATGGATACAGTGGTACACAGGCCCATACATGGACATACAAAATAAATAAAAATGTAATAAAACTTTTTAAATGAAAAAATGTTCTGCTGTTCCTAAATGTGAGCATTATTTTTAGATTTCTCTAGAATTGAATGTAAGTGGCTTCTGGTTTTTTGTCACAAATGATTTCCTTATAGTATGGGCTGTAGTCTGCAGATGGAAATGACAAGATTACAAGATTCTAAGCAGCTTCACATTTACCCCCTCCATCATGGGGCTTAAAAGATGTCCAGGCTTAGGACCTGAGCCGGGCCATGTTCTGCTTTCTCCTCAGCAGGACTTGCATTGGCTCTGGTCCTTTCTGAGAAGTGTTTCTACATGTTATAAATAGTGTGATAATGCTGGCCCAGCATTGGAAGGCTTTATCGTCCTTTACTTATGTTTTGCCTATATCTGAAGGTGTGATTGTGAGCACAGGCGTGTCTGCTTCTGGGGTAATCCTGTTACTTTTCATAATAAAGCTTTCATTTACTTGGATAATTATTTTTAGATTCCTATTGATTTTTACTTATGGATATATGTGTGTTTCATATGTGTAGATACCCACAGAGGCTAGAAAGCATCATATTGCCTGGAGCTAGAGTTACAGGCTGCTGTGTATTGCCCAATGTAGGTGCTGGGAACTGAACTCAGATCCTCTGGAAGAGCAGTGAGTGAGCTTCTTCGTTGAGCCACCTCTCCAGTTCTGCTGTATATAATCTTACGTAACTTTATATAAGCTGTTGTTAGTTCATAAGTGGTTCAGCTTTTTTGTACTTATATATCTCATTTCAATATCATGGGAACAAAAAATTTAGTCTTAATTACAGTACCTGATTTTGAAAGTTCAGTAGCTTAGTATAAGTATAAAATTCTTTAAATTTTTTTGCTATCTATGTGGAAGTCAGTGGAAAGCTCATAGGAGTTTGTTCTCCTATGTGAGCTTTGGAGACTGAACTCAGGTGTTCAGGCTTACTGGCAAGTGTACTATAGAGCTAACTTTCCAGTTCACAAATAAATTCTTGAGTTCAAGATAGCCAAAGCTACACAGAAAAACTCTGTCTTGAAAAACCAAAACCAACCAACCAAATAAATTGTGTATAGTTTTAGTCATTGCCTGTAATCTCAGCACTTGAGAGGTTGAACAGGTTGCTGTGAGTTTGAGACCAGTTTGGGCTACCAAGTGAGGCTGAGGCCCTGTTCCTGAAAGTATAAGTTTGTTGTTTTGATTCGCATTTTCTCAGAGTGCTGGTGTGGGCATAAATCACACACTTAATTAGACCTTTGTGTCTCCCTGCCATTCACTGTGATCAGCCTTTTTATCTTGGATCCTTGTTCGTGTGTGTGTGTGTGTGTGTGTGTGTGTGTGTGTGTGTACTGCAGTCTTTGTTAATTGAAGGAAGCTATGGGCTGTAGTTACTTTCTCCCGTGAACCATGTGCCTGCCACTGTGGATTTTTTTTTTTTCCGAGACAGGGTTTCTCTGTATAGCCTTGCTGTCCTGGAACTCACTCTGTGGACCAGGCTGACCTCAAACTGAGAAATCCACCTGCCTCTGCCTCCCAAATGCTGGGCTTAAAGGCGTGTGCCACCAACTCTTATTATATCTATTCTTCTTGAGATAGAATAAATTGGTCTGTCTGTGTAGCCCTGGCTAGCTTGAAATATACGGATATCAGCCTGCCTCTATCTTTTCCTCTGGAGCACTGAGATTAAAGTTAATTGAACTGGGCTTACAATATAGGCCAGGCTAGCCCATATTCTTTGTGTTCTTTTTCTGCCTCAGCCTTTTGAGAACAGGAATTGCTGTTGTGTTCTAGAATGCCTGGCTCGCTTGTTTGTTTGTTTGTTTGTTTGTTTATTTAAAGGCCACAGAGGGTGTTGTATATCCTGGAGTTGGGATACAGGTGGTTGTGATCTATGTGATGTGGGTGTTAGGAACTAAACTCTGGTTTCTGGAAGAGCAGCGAGTGGCCTTAGGCTCCCTTCCCTTATTTATGTGTTTATGCATTTATGGATGGATTTATTTATATTTAAAAATATAAAAAATATAAAACATTTATATATAAATATATTATACATAAATATGTATTTATATGGAATATAAATATGTAAAATATTTATTTATTTAGACATTTTTGAGATGGGGTTCTCTATGTGGACCTGGCTCTTCTAGAACTCATGTAGCCAAAATGGCGTTTCTGGGATTAAAGGCATATACCAGCATACTCTGCTTTTGTTTGTTTGCTTCTTTTTTAAAGACTGCTTTATTTAATTATATTTATTTGGGTCTCACTGTTAATGGATGGCCTGGACCTCACAGAGATCTGCCTGCCTCCTCTTCTGGAGTATTGGACTAAGTGTGTGCCATCTTGGTCCCTTTAGTGCTGGACTCTATCAGGGCTTTGTATCTGCTAGGCAAGTGCTCTATTACTGTGTTGCTGAGCTGTATACACACAGCTCTAGAACTTTCTCTTCCCTTTTCCTTGTTTTTTTTTTTTTGGTTTTTCGAGATAGGGTTTCGCTGTATAGCCCTGACTGTCCTGGAACTCACTCTGTAGAACAGGTTGGCCTCTCGAACTCAGAAATCCACCTGCCTCTGCCTCCCAAGTGCTGGGATTAAAGACGTATGCCATCACTGCCCGGTTCCTTGTTCTTTTTAAGGTAAGGTCTCCTAGAGTTAAGGCTGGCTTCTAAGTCCCTAGGTAAGAGGATGGCCAGGAACTTTTTTTTCTTTCTTTCTTCTTTTTTTTTTTTTGTTTAAAGATTTATTTATTGATTTTATGTGTATGGTAGTGAGCCATCATGTAGTTGCTGGGATTTGAACTCTGGACTTTCAGAAGAACAGTCAGTCCTCTTTCCCCTGAGCCATCTCACCAGCCCTTCTTTTTTTTTTTTTTTTTTTGAGACAGGGTTTCTCTATGTAGCTCTGACACTCACTCTGTATGTAGACCAGGCTGGCTGAAACTCAGAAATCAGCCTGCCTCTGCCTCCCAAGTGCTGGGATTATAGGCGTGAACCACTACCGCCTGGCCAGCCCTTCTTTTTTTTAAAGAATTATTTATTTTAAATAAATGAGTACACAGTAGCTGTCTTCAGACACACCAGAAGAGGGCATTGGATCTCTTTTCAGATGGTTATGAGCTACCATGTGGTTGCTAGGAATTGAACTCAGGACCTCTGGAAGAGCAATCACTGCTCTTAACCATTGAGCCATCTCTCTAGCCCCAAACTTCTTTTCAAGCAGAGAGAATGGATAAAGTTTATTTTATGTACATCCATTTATGTCGGCATGTATGTCTGTGTACCATGTGTGCATTTGGTTTCTGCAGAGGCCAGAACAGTGTGTGGAATCCTTTGAGAGCTGAGTTACAGAAAGTCTGAGCTGCCACGTGGGTGCTGGAAATTGAACTCAGAACCTCTGAAAAAGCAGCCAGTCTCCTTAACCACTGAGTCATCTTTCCAGACCCTAAAAGGAACAGATTTATTAAAGAAGTACAGAAAGTCCGCTCCCTCTGCTTATTTACTTCAATTATAGGGATGGCCACCATGCTTGGCTTATTTGGTACTGGGGATCCAGCATAGGGCCTTGTGCCCTGCTAGGCAAGCTGTTGTCCTCAGCCCTACAATTTGTTGTCTACTCTTCAAATGTAGGGTCAGGTGCTTTTTTTTTTTTTTTTTTTCTTTTTTCTTTTTTTGGTCTTGCTTTGTTGTTCAGAATTGGCACTCACCCCCTGGGCTCAGGAGTCTCTGCCATCCATGTAGCATTCTTGCTACTACATTCTTGCCTACTATCTCAGCTTCTATTTGTTTCCTTTCTAGCACTTATATTTTACAGCAATTGCATTTTGAACTGACCTCTGTTCATTGGCTATGTTAGAATTGGAAGCTCCTTGAGGGTGAGAACTATGTGTCTCTGAAGAGATAGTTGTTAACTGTGTTGAGTGGTTGGAGTTAATCCCAAGAACAGCTCTTTTGGGAGTTCTGAAGGATGCACTTCATAGATGAGCCTTGGAAAACCTTGCTAAGAGGGTCCTCCACACTTTCAGAGATCACCAGGCTGTGGCAAGGTTGAGAGGTACTGTTAGTTGGGGGACACCTGATAGGAGGAAGAGAGGCACCAGACAGGGTGCTGACAGGGTCATGGAGCTGGGTATTTTGAATAATGCCTGCTTGGTTTTTTAATGTGTGGTGGTGATGCTGCACCTTGGGCAGACTTTCCTAGGTTTCATGAATATTTAATTGGCTTTTTCAGGAGAATAAAAGCAGCCCCGTTGATGACTGAAAATGACCAAGCACCCACCTAACAGACGAGGAATCAGCTTTGAAGTGGGAGCCCAGTTGGAAGCTCGGGACCGTTTAAAAAACTGGTACTTTTATATTTTTTCCTCCTATTTAAAGCATATTAGGGAGGGAGTCGCAACAGCGTTGATAAAATGGGGGTGCTGCTGTTGTGTAGTACAGGCATCCCTGGGTCACACTTGTTCCCTCTTTTCCTGTTTGATGAGGGAGTTATGGGAAAGCAGAGCAGGAGTTGCCTTGGGAAAGGAAAGCTTTTTCACTCTTGCCTGACAGAAGAACAAGCAGCCTGCTTAGGATGGAGTTGAGGGTCTGGATGGGCACAGCCCTCCTGCTTTCTGGGTGTGGTATAGGGTGGCTAAGAGTTGTTATTCCCCAGGGTTGCTCTTCTGAGAGATCAGATTAAAAAGCAGAGGAATCTCCTGCATTGCTGAATTTTGTTTGTTTTGTGTGACAAGGTTTCTGGTAACTGAGGCTGACCTTGAATTCATAGACCAGCCTCTTAAGTCCTGGGATTACTGATCCCTGCCACTATGATTGCCTTTTGTCCTCTGCCTGTCAGATACTTTAAACATTAATGTGACTGTGGTCACAGTCACTGGTAATGTTGTCATCAGGGGATTATTCTGAGAGTCATATATTGAATATTTGGAGAGCAATCTCAAAAACTAAACATAATTGGGTGTGGTGACACAGATCTGTACTGTGAGCAGCCAGGAGGCTAAGGTGGGGGTTTACTTAGAACTGGAGCATGGCATGGTGATTTCTAGACCAGCATAACCTGCAGAGTGAATTCCTGATCCCCAGAAGATCAACTAGCCATCGGAAGTTCAGGCTTCGTTGGTAGAGTGTTTATCTAGCATGCACTAAGCCCTGGGTTGGATTCCCAGCGCTGGATAAACCAAGGTTTGGAGAGATTTAGGCAGGTTTAAGGTTATCTTATCTGCTACATAGTGAATATGAGGCCTGCTATGGATACATGAGACCTTGCCTAAAAAGAAGAGAAATGTGTAGACATCCTAGAATTTGATTCTTGGTGCTCAAAACACAGAAGTTTCAGAACACAAAACTTTTGAATTTTTCTAAGAAAGAGCTTAACCCTTGTGATAGTTCCCTCAGAATAGATTGACTGGTTCTGGGGTGTAGGGTGAGGGTTGGGAAATGCTTGGGCAGAAAACTGTGCTATTAGGAATAAAGACACCGAACCAGAAAGTGAGTTAGTGGTAGAATGTTGTCTGGCATGGGTGAGGCCCTGAGATCAGTCCCTGCTACCTCAGAAATGTAGTTTGGTTATATTTGTACTGGTTGTGGAAAGAATTACTGATAGTGGGTACTTTTTAGGTTGTTTGCATTACCTATAATTACTTCATATATTGGTTTCAGCTATTTGTGTATTTGTATGTATGTGTGGCAGTATGCATGTATGTACTTGTTTTCAAGTGCATTTGCCTATGTATGCATGTATGGTGGTCATTTTCCTGTGTATGCATGTGTAAGGCAACATAAAATGGATTTCTCCGTATCACTTTACCATAATTTTTAAGACTGTCACTCACTGAACCTGGAACTTGCTGTTTTGGCTGGCCAGGGAGGCTCCATGACCTGCCTGGTCCTTTCCCCTTCCCAGGCGAAGGGCACTATGCCCTGCTTCTCCATGAATGCTAGGGATTCAATCGCAGGTCTTCATGTTTGCATAGGAAGCATTTTTCAGGCCTTGTCAGTCTGTTCTCCCTGCATCCCTTCTGGCCTCCAAGGGGAAATGGATTGAACCCAGGGCTTTGTGCACTTTAGACAATTATCTTTTCTACATTCCCAACCTGTTTCTGTTTGAGTTTGCCTTCTCTTCTGTGATAAACACCATGACTAAAAACAATGCAGGAAGGGAAAGGCTTACAAGTCTGGATCATTCCTGAGGGGAAGCCAAGGTGGAACTTCAGTAAGTCAGGGACCTGGAATCAGGAACTGATGAAGTAGAGGCCATGGAGGAGTGCTGCTCACCAGCTTGCTCCTAGAGACTTGTTCAGTTTGTTTTCTGACATGCCCTAGGACCACTTGCCCCAGGATGGTATGGCCATAGTGGGCTGGATCTTCCTACATTAATTATTCATCAAGAAAATGTCAGGGGCTGGAGAGATAGTTGAGCAGTTAAGAGCACCAGCAGGTTGGTGACTCACAACCATCTGTAATGGGATATGATGCCCTCTTCTGGTGTGACTGAAGACAGCTACAATGTACTCATATACATAAAATAAATCTTTAAGAAAATATATATTTATTTTTAAAAATGTAAAGGTATTGTGTGTATACGTTTTTTGTTTGTTTGTTTTCGAGACAATTTCTCTGTATAGCCCTGGCTGTCCTAGAACTCACTCTGTAGACCAGGCTGGCCTCGAACTCAGAAATCCGCCTGCCTCTGCCTCCCAAGTGTGCCACCACCGCCCAACGTGTATGAGTTTTCTTGCCTGCATGTCTATCTGTTGGCCGCTTCACAGGGCACCAGGCGCCTCCGGGCGGTGGGAGAATGAAAGGGATTGGAGAGGATGACCCACATCCAGTACCCTGGGCAGTTCTGGGCAGCGGATCCTGCTCTGCCAGATGGGGTCTGTATCCCAGTCTCGGGAGGGAGGGGTGGGGGCTGGGGGAACAGCTGAGGGGTGGTCCTTGGGCCTCACGGAGGCCAAGGACACAGGTTCTAGCCCTTTGGGAATCGCAGGTGACGCTAGACCCCACGGAGGAGCTGAGGGGCCCCAGAGCAGCTCAGTGCACTCTGGGGCCAAAGGGGCAGGTGGCAGGGAAAGAGAGGGGGCAGGGAAAGGAAGCAGCTGCCGGGTGGTTCTGGCGCTAGTGGGTGTTCTAGTGGGTGTTCGGGAGTTCTCGTCCGGCATGGGTGTGTCTAGTTGAAAGGAGGTAATGCATGGTGGTAAGATGTTTTATTATAGAAAGGAGAGAGAGGAGATAGGAAAGTTAGAGGCTGGCTATGGTCATGTGGGGAGAAGGGGAAGGGAGGAGGAAAAAGTGAAGAGGCTAAGAGGGAAGAGAGAGAAGGTGAGAAAGAGAGCAAAGGGGAGGGACAACCACCCCTTGTATGGTAGGCTGGGCTACCTGTCTGTGGGGCGGGGCATACCTGGCTGTGGTCAGATGACTATGTGGGCGGAGTCCAGCCACAATGCTGGCAGCTTGAGGGATTGTCTACTCGATAGCGTAAGCTAATGAAGTTGGAGGACTCGTGGAATCTGAATCAGCCATCTGTGTCTGGGAATATGTCTCCACTGTTCCGTCCCTTGTGGAATCTTTTACTGAGTCTCCGGAACTTAGGACTCGCTCAACCAAAACGCAGACTGCTTCTCACAGTCCCACATCTTTTTCTGTACCTCATATATGCCTGATACCCACAGAGGTCAGAAGAGGGAGTGGGATTCCCTGGACCTGGAGTTAGAGAGAGTCATGAGCCACTGTGTGGTCTGGGAGTCCCCAGGTCTTCTAGAAGAACATCGAGTGATCCTACCTGCCAAGCCAACTCTCATTTTTATGTTTATATGTGTGTGCCTGAGTGTATATGTGCTACACATGTGTACAGGAACCTGTGGATGTCAAGAGTTGTTTTAAGACCAGGTGGTGGTTAATGTCTTTAATCCCAGCACTTGGGAGGCAGAGGCAGGCAGATTTCTGAGTTCAAGGCCAGCCTGGTGTACAGAGTGAGTTCCAGGACAGCCAAGGCTACACAGAGAAACTCTGTCTCAAAAACACAAAATAAAGACAAAAACAACAACAAAACATAAGAGGAATTGTATCCCCTAGAAATGGAGGTACATTGAGTTGTGAGTTGCAGTTTGTGCTGGGAAATAAACCTGGATTTTCCTCAGGAGAAATGAGTGCTCTTATCCATGGAGGCATCTCTCAGCCCAGGATCTGAGCTCTCTGTGGCCTGTACCTTGTGTCTTCCTGCCTCAATACTCCTGTGTACTATGATTACAGGTGTGTGCCATTTTAATTTCTTTTTTCTTCTTCATCTTTTTTCTTCATTACATTTGGTTTATTATTATTTATTGCATGTGTGTGCATGCACGTTCATGTCATGGGGATGTGTCAAAATCAGAGGGCACTTTGAGGAATCAGTCTCCTCCTTTTATCTTTATGTGGGCTCTGAATTGAACTCTGACCACCAGGCCTGGCTGCAGTCTCCTTAAGGTGTCCAGCCATCTTGCCAGCCTTTAAAAAAATATTACACATGTTTGTTTGCTTGTTTGTTTATTATTGACTGATCATGCCTGTTTGTCAGAGGACAACTCTCAAAAGTTGTTTCTCTCTATTGTGTGGGTTCCAGAGATCAATCTCAGTTATCAGACATGGCAGCGGCTCTTCTACCAACTGAGTCACCTGCTGGCCTTTTGTTTCTTTTTAAATTTTTTTTTTTTTTTTTTAGGTTTTTCGAGACAAGGTTTCTCTGTGTAGCCCTGGCTGTCCTGGAACTCACTCTGTAGACCAGGCTGGCCTCGAACTCAGAAATCTGCCTGCCTCTGCCTCCCAAGTGCTGGGATTAAAGACGTGCGCCACCACCGCTTGGCTTCTTTTTAAATTTTAAGTTATTATTTTTATTTATTTTTTTATTATTTTTATATTTATTTATTTATTTATTTATTTATTTATTCATTCATTTCGTTGTTTTCAAGACAGGGTTTCTCTGTGTAGCCCTGGCTGTCCTGGAACTCACTCTGTAGACCAGGCTGGCCTTGAACTCAGAAATCCGCCTGCCTCTGCCTCCCAAGTGCTGGAATTAAAGACGTGCACCACCACCGCCTAGATTTATTTTTATTTTTTAAGTTATTATTGTTGTTGTTATTTTTATTGCAACAGGTCTCACTGTGTAACTGGCTGGTCTTGAGTTTCTGATTCTCATGTTTCCATCTAAGTGCTGGGATTATAAGCATGCAATTAAGCCTGGTTTATGCCACTTGGAGGGTCTAACCTGGAGCTTTGTGCCTATTAGGCAAGCACTTTACCAACTGAGCAAATCTCCTGTTTTTCTTATTTATTTATTTATTTACTTATTTAGTTATTTATTTATTTTTCTTCATCATCTCTGCCACCATCATCATTTGTGTTTTTGTTTTTGTTTTTGTTTTTTTGATACAGGGTTTCTCCTTGGCCCTGACTGTTTCAGAACTCAATTTGTAGACTAAATTGGCCTTAAACTCACAGAGATCCACCTGCCTCTGTCTTTCAAATGCTGGGATTAAAGACGTGAGTCACCACTGCTCAGCCCCAATCCCACTTATTTGTTTTTAGTTTAGCAAACTTCATACCAGGCAATGAATAAAATGCTCTCCTGCTTGGTTTGGTCTTGTCTAGGAGACAAAGGGGCCATTGGTGGCTGGAGTGGTCATTTAGTGTTCTTTTCTGTGTCAAGAGATATGGTGTAAGGTCTCAGGAAAGGGCAATTGGGAGCCAGGAGTAAAGCTTCCTTGAACACAAAGCTTCATTGGGCACAGTGTGTGTGTGTGTGTGTGTGTGTGTGTGTGTGTGTGGTGGGCAATATCTTGTCCCTGGTGTCAGATGGTTGGATGGATTCTTTGGGTGAGGGAAATGACTTATAGTCCTTGCATCATACCCAGATAAGTTTACTGACTTGATTGCCATTTCAAATGTAAATAGCAAGTCAGTAGGCCAGTCTGTAAACTTTTAAGGTCTCAGGAAAGGGCAATTTTTTGTCTTTTTCCAGACAGGGTTTCTCTGTGTAGCCCTGGCTGTGCTGGAACTCACTCTGTAGACCAGGCTGGCCTCGAACTCAGAAATCCGCCTGCCTCTGCCTCCCAAGTGCTGGGATTAAAGGCGTGCGCCACCACTGCCTGCCAGTCTATAAACTTAAGATTGTGGCTTACTACAGTGTTTAAAACCCTTATCTGAAACAGTAAGAAATGAATGTAGTTTATAGCTAGGTGCTCTGGATTCAGGTCTAAAATGCTCTCATTACTAGCTGAGTTTCCTTGGTTAAATTACTTTACCTCCCTAGCCTCATGTTTCCATGTAGGCAGAATGAGGAAATATAGTCAATTGTTCCATGGATTAGATAGGACCATGCCCTAGTGTCCCATTTTTATATCAAGAAAAATAGAACTGTAATTATTACTGTTGTTTGAAGACTAGTGTCCTTTCACTCTAGTGTAAGCTAGTCTCCAACTCACTGTGAGTTTCCTGCTTTTGGTAATGGGGTTGTGTTTGCTGTTACTGTTTTAGAAATAAGATCCCACTGGAGTTCTGAATATCCTGGAACTCACAGTTCTACAGGTCTCTGTCCCCCAAGTGCTGGAATGAAAGGCGTATGCCACCACACATAGCAGTTTTTATTATTGTTATTTTTTTTTTTTTCACATTTTTGTTTATCTTGTGTGTGTGAACATGTGCAGAGAGGTCAGAGGACAATTTATAGGGGTCAGTTCTCACCACCTATAATGTGGGTTCCAAGGATTGAATTTAGATTGTCAGGCTTAGTAGCATATGTGGCCAGCCTTGTAGGTTGGAGTTTTGCTTTTTGACATTCTTGCCGGGCAGTGGTGGCTCACGCCTTTAATCCCAGCACTTGGGAGGTAGAAGCAGGCGGATTTTTGAGTTCGAGGCCAGCCTGGTCTACAGAGTGAGTTCCAGGACAGCCAGGGCTACACAGAGAAACCCTGTCTCGAAAACCAAAACCAAACCAAACCAAAACAAAAAAAAGAATGCATTCTCACTGGCCTGAGCATTTGTTGATGCAAACCATAGTTTCTGAACGCTTTGGTGTAGATAGAACTGGTTATGCTGTAAGCATCTCATCACAGTGTTTCTCCCAGGTGTCCATTGAGACAAAGTGTGCTCTAGGATGGAAGGCTCATCTCTTCATTAGCTGATTGCTTTCAGTCTTCACTTCTCAGTCCATGGGCCATTTTTTTCTTGTTTAGGGGGTGTCTCCCTCCCTGTCCACCCCCCACACCCCCATGGGGGATGTAGCCTTGTCTATACCTTGGAACTCACTCTGTAGGCCAGGCTGGTCTTGAACTCAGAGATCCACCTGCCTCTGCCTCCCGAGTGCCACTACTGCCAGGCCACATGTGTATATGTAGGGATTGGGGGATGTCTTAAGTTATAGTTTGCCTAAGGGTTTCCATTGCTGTGAAAAGATACTATGACCAAAGCAACTCTTATAGGACAACATTTAATTGGGGCTGGCTTACAGGTTTGGAGGTTCAGTCCATTATCATCAAGGCAGGAAGCATGGCAGCATCCAGGCAGGCATGGTGCAGGAGGAGCTGAGAGTTCTACATCTTCATCCAAAGGAAGCCAAGACCTGACTGTTTTCCAGTGGGGGAGGGTCTCAAAGCCCACACCTACCATGACACACTTCTTCCAACAAGGCCACATCTCTACTCCTTAGGCCAAGCATATTCAAACCTGTACATAGTCTTTTGTTTATTTGTTTTCTTCTTTCTTCCTATGCCACTCAGGCTGGACTAGGCTAGTCCCCCTCCCCACTCAGTTTCCCACCTGCTGGGATTACAGTCCTGAACTACTTTAACTCGACAACCTGACAACCTATTAGTTTTGATACATAGACTCTTGGTAGCACTTCCACCTTTTATTTCCCCAGGAACATTTCACATAACAAGCTCTTCTGGAGGCCAAAGTGGGAAGTTGGGAGTTCAAAGCCATCAGATGACACAGGTAGCTCAAGGCAGCCTGGGCTGCTTAGCAAGACCCTTTCTCAGAAAACAACAATAATCACCAGACCAAATTAAAAGAAAGCAGAAGAGGGCTCGGTGGTCAAGACTTTGTCTAGAATGCCTGAGCCATTGGCTTACTCACCTATACAGAAGAAATAAACAAGGAAAGAAAGAAATTACAAATTTACTTTACACTTTCTTGTTGTTTGTATAGCCATGGATGGCCTGGAATTTGTAGGATCTTCTGGCTTCTGCCTCTTGAGTGCTAGGATTAAAGGTGTGAGCCGTACCTGGTTCATTTCACAAGCAACCCAGGGAGACAGAACAGTAAAATAATAGCTGGTTCATCACAACATACTTCATCTTAAGATCTCTCTTTTAGGATTAAGGCTTTTAGAACTTCATCATCCCAGTTGAAATTGATTGGCCTGTGTGGGGAACCTTTTACCATCCCAGTCTTGTTTCTTAGATTCAGCTTGGTGACCTGAAACTTTCCTGTGAGTGATTCCATTTTGATGAGTATGTCAGGATGTTGGGGCCTCATGTAGTAGCAGGTTAGTCTAAAACAATGGCTTTCTGTAACTTTTTTAGCAGTTTGTTTTGCCTGAGTAGATAGGAAGTTTCCAAAACAAATTTACCACCAAAAGTATCTCCTCTTCCATAAGTCTTCTGTTCATTCGACGACTACCTACCAGCAGCCCAGGAGAGCTGTGCTGGATCAGAGGGACCCTTGGAGTCATGACTGTGACTGGGTCAGTTAGTAGCCAGAAAATGAGAATTCGATGACTGTGTTTTCAAGTCACCTGCACGAAACCTATTTGCTGTGCTCACTGATATCTCAGAGCTTGGCCTTGTTCATCCTGAGCACAAGCCCCATGGCTGAACCCTTAGGCCAGAGAAAAAGCATACCTTCCCCCAGTGCTGGAGATTGATTGCAGGGTTTGGAGTACATGTTAGAAAATGCTCTACTATCTAGCTATCCCCTAATTCATACTGTTTCTAATATTGCAGAATTAGCTTATTTTTAATAAAATTTCTCAGCAAGCTAAGGGATTGTTTGCTGTTTTGATTTATTATTATTATTATTATTATTATTATTATTATTATTATTATATTTATTTGTGTGTGCATGTGTGAAGGTGAGCCACAGTGCACATGTGGAGGTTTAGAGGACAACTTGCAGGGGTCGTTTCTTTTCTCTCTCTCTTTCTTTCTTTCTTTCTTTCTTTCTTTCTTTCTTTCTTTAATGTATTCTGTAGCTGTATAGATAGTTGTGAGTCTTCATCTGGTTGTTGGGAATTGACTTTAGGACCTCTGCTTACTCTGGTCAGCCCCGCTGGCTCTGCTACACCCCTCTCGCTCCGGTGGACCCCGCTCACTCAGTCTGTACTTGCTCCAGTCCAAAGATTTATTTATTATTATATTTAAGTACACTGTAGCTATTTTCAGATGCACCAGAAGAGGGCATTAGATCTCATTACATTATGGGTGGTTGTGAGCCACCATGTGATTGCTGGAATTTGAACTCAGGACCTTCGGAAGGGCAGTCAGTGCTCTTACCCGCTGAGCCATCTCTCCAGCCCCAGGAGTCATTTCTTAATGTCTACCATATGTATCCTGGGAACCAAACTCAGGTCTTAGACTTGGCAACAAGTCCCCTCAACCCACTTAGTCCCTTCACTGGCCCTTCCTTGCTCCTTAGAGATGAGTTAAGGGGGCTGGAGAGATGGCTAGGTTTGATCAGTGGCTTTGTACTTGCTGATTTTCTAGAAGAATGTACTTCAAGTGGCTCACAACTGCTTGTAATTCTAGTTTAAGGACATCTGACACCATTCTAGCCTCTGGGCACCTGCACTGAAGTGTCATACACTTCATAAACACATATACATAAAAAAAATGAAAAATACATATTTTAAAAATAGATTGGGGGAGTTGGTGAGATGGCTCAGTGGGTAAGAGCACCAATTGCTCTTCTAAAGGTCATGAGTTCAAATCCTAGCAACCACATGGTGGCTCACAACCACCCGTAATGAGATCTGACGCCTTCTTCTGGTGTGTCTGAAGACAGCTGCGGTGTACTACACTGGAGCGAGCAGGGCTGGAGCAAGTGGGCCGTCTTGACTTCAATTCCCAGCAGCCACATGATGGCTCATGGTCATCTGTGCAGCTACAGTGTACTCATACACATAAAATAAATACATAAATCTTTTAAAAAAATAGATGAGGGAGTAAACAAGAATCACAGAGGTGAAAATTTCTTCCCCAAATTATAGTGAGTAAGTAAGTGGTAGGGCTGGGATTTGAACCTCTGTTGGTCTGACTTCAGAGGCAAAGTATGTTTCCAAGTCATTCATCTACCAGCTGTGTTTTCTAGATATGCTGCTACTTGCATAGGAATGAAAAAGGTGGGAGTCATAAAAATGGTTACTCATTTTTTCCTTTCTTCCTCTCTCCCTCCCTCCCTCCCTCCCTTCCTTCCTTCCTTCTTGGTTTTCAAGGCAGAGTTTCTTTGTCAGCCCTGGCTGTGCTGTCTTGGAACTCCCTCTGTGGTCCAGGCTGGCCTTCAACTCAGAAATATGCCTGCCTCTGCCTCCTGAGTGCTGAGATTGAAGGCGTGTGCCACTGGCTTAATCCTGTTTTTCTGTCTGTGTGACAGGACAGCACCCAGAGGAGCCCTCAGAGTAGGAATGTGGGTGGGTGCTTCTTGTTGCTTCCATTTATTTAGTTTGTCTGTGTTGCTTATGCTGAGGCTTGGTTCTCCCTCACCTTAGACAAACAGCAGTGACAACAAACATCTTGCAGATTTGTTCTGACAAATATAAGGCTTATTGTCCCCAATGGTTTTATATGGGCTATCTCACTTAGTTCTCTCCAGAGATGCTCGTCTGTGCATTGGAGGTATACAGCTCAGCAGTAGAACACATATTTAAGGCATACAGGCCCTGGTTTCAATCTCTAGCACTGAAATAAAGACATAAATAGCCGGGTGGTGGCGCATGCCTTTAATCCCAGCACTTGGGAGGCAGAGGCAGGTGGATTTCTGAGTTCGAGGCCAGCGTGGTCTATAGAGTGAGTTCCAGGACAGCCAGGGCTACACAGAGAAACCTTGTCTCGAAAAACCAAAAAAAAAAAAAAAAAAAAGACATAAATAAAATAAAGGCCTATTTGGAATTGAGTGACTTGAAAGACAAGGACTTTCACTGTTGGGTGTAAGGTTCACTTAGCTCGGCCTGACAGCAGTGCTCCAGAGGATCTCATATAGACTGATTTGTAAGTCACCCAAGAGAGATTTGTTTTCAAATTTTAAGGTCCCAAAGAAGTAATACAATTTGGATTTTTTACTTCTTGGGGTGGGGATGATGGTGGTGTGGTGGTGGTGCTGGCCTTAAGTTCATTGAGATCCTTATGATGGTGGTGGGGTGATGGTGCTGGCCTTAAGTTCATTGAGATCCTTCTGGCTCTGCCTCTCAAGTGCTGGGATTAAAGGAATACATTTGGCTTGGAGTGTATACAAATACACTTGCAATCCCAACACCCAAAACACAATCCTGGCCTATGTATGAGACCCGGTCTCAAACAAAATGAAGCATGACCAAATAGCTAGTGGATGGGGGTATAGCTTAGTGACAGAGCCCTTAGCTGGCATGCAAGAAACTGAGATTCAGTGGCCTGCAGTGGAAATAAAACAGCAACAAATACTAAGCTGGATGTGGTGAGTCACTCCTGGAACCCCAGTGTTAGGACTTTGGGCAGGAGGACTGTCAAAAGGTCAGTGCTAGCTTAGGTTACACGGTAATATCTAGGTCGGCTAACAAGACCCTGTTTCAAAAAACAAAACTCAAACCAAAAGTGATTCTAATTTTGGAGCTATTGTTTCTGGGCACATGTCTCTATAGAGAGTAACTGCCTACCCCACTCACTTCCAAACTTGTGCAGACAAGCTGGCTAAGATGACAGGCTTCGGTTTCCTAGTCAGGATGCTGGGTGGAATAGAGAGTGCCTGATCTGCTTGATGCTCCTGCCTTCTTCCTGTCGTCTGTCAGCAGTGTACCATCTGTCCCAAGCAGCAGGCTGCCTTCCCTGTTCTTGCAGTGAGCACAGCGAAGTAGCTTCTGTCGGCTGCTTTCCAGATCCTTCAGCTCCTTCTGCCACATTCTCCCTACTGTATTTCTTTCTTTCTTTTTTTTTTTTTCTTTTCTTTTTTTCTGATTTTTCAGAAATCCAATTCAGAAATCCTCCTGCCTCTGCCTCCCAAGTGCTGGGATTAAAGGCATTTGCCACCATTGCCCAGCTTCTGTATTTCTAGTTAAGTGCTCATAGTTTCTGTTCCATGTACAAAGAATTAAAAAATCTGATTTATAATGTCCTTTATTTTTGGTTTCCTTTTTCTTTATTATGTGTCTGTGTGTGTCTGTGTACACAGTGTCACAATGTGCATGTGGAGGTCAGAACAGATTACAGATGACTAAGTAGTCTGTTTTTTCCTATAGTATTGGAATGAGGTCTCTGCATGCTGCAGACAACCTGGCCTGAGAGCTACGGGCAGTTCGGTCTCCACCTCCCACCTTCCACAGGAGATCTGGGCTTACAGATGCCTCCTATCACATCTGGCATTTTACCTGGATTCCAGGGATCAAACTGAAATGTGCAGGCTTGTTCTGGCAAGTGCACTTACCCACTGAGCCATCTCATCTACTGCTTGGTGTCTTTCTCTCTTTATTTCTTTCTTTTATATTTTTTATTTTATATGTATGGATGTTTTTCTTGCATGTGTGTCTGTGCCTGCTGCTTACCACAGAAGCCAGAAGAAGGTATCAGATCTCTTGGAATTAGAGTTACAGAATGTTACGAGCCGCATTGTGGGTTCTAGGAATTGAATCTGGGTTCTCCAGGAGAGCAGATAATGCTCTTAACCATTAACTATTGAGACATCTCTCTAGCTCCTGCCTTCTTTTAGGATTCTTTCCACTGATCATGTTTTGGTGTGTGGTTTATACCTCATTTTTTTTTTTTTTGAAATGTCCATTATATACCACCTCCCCCTCCCCCCTCCCATTTTTTTGTTTTTGTTTTTGTTTTGTTTTTTTGAGGCAGGGTTTCTCTGTAGTCCTGGCTGTCCTAGAACTCACTCTGTAGACCAGGCTGGCCTCGAACTCAGAAATCCGCCTGCCTCTGCCTCCCAAGTAAGTGCTGGGATTAAAGACGTGTGCCACCATTGCCCAGCAACTTTGTTTTTTCAAGGCAGAGTTTTTCTATATAGCCTTGGCTGTCTTGGAACTCAAGATATCCCCCTGCCTCTGTCTCCATAGTGCTGGGCTCAAAGATGCACACTACTACTGCCACCACTTGGCTTCCCTCCTTCCCTCCCTCCCTTCCTCCCTTCCTTCCTTCCTTCCTTCCTTCCTTCCTTCCTTCCTTCCTTCCTCTTCCTCTTCCTCCTCTTTCTACTTCTTCTTTAAAATCATTATTTATTTGTTTTTATGTATATGAGTACACTGAAGCTGAACAGATGATTGTAAGCCACAATTCATGTGGTTGTTGGGAATTGTATTTAGAGTCTTTGCTCCCTCCAGTTGACCCTGCTTGCCCAGTTGCTGCTTGCTCCATCTCAAAGACTTATTTTTTAATATTATTTATTTATTTATTTTGGTTTTTTTGAGACAGGGCTTCTCTGTGTAGCCCTGGCTGGCCTCGAACTCAGAAATCCGCCTGCCTCTGCCTCCCAAGTGCTGGATTAAAGGTGCCACCACTGCCTGGCGACTTATTTATTATTATACATAAGTACACTGTAGCTGTCTTTAGACACACCAGAAGAGGGCATCAGATCTCAATATGGGTGGCTGTGAGCCACCAATGTGGTTTCTGAAATTTGAACTCAGGACCTTTGGAAGAGCAGTCAGTGCTCTTACCCGCTGAGCCATCTGACCAGCCCTCTTTTTTCTTTATTTACATTTCAAATGTTATCTCCTTTCCCAGTTTTCCCCACTTCCAGAAACCCCTTATCCTATCCCTCCTCCCCCTGCTTCTGTGAGTGTGTTCATCCACCCACCCACCCACTC
>JADRCD010193139.1:0-32826 GCA_019843815.1 Montemys delectorum | reverse complement strand
TGTGTGTGTGTGTGTGTGTGTGTGTGTGTGTGTGTATGTGGAGGTAGATGGGTGGTGGATGGGAAAGTGGGTTTCAAGTGTATTTGCCAAGGCTCTTATGTAGAGGTCAGAGGACAACTTTTCAGGAGTTTTTATTTTTTGGTTTTTTGTTTTTTTTGTTTGTTTTGTTTTGTTTCTCCTTCTACCTTGATTTTAGGCAGGGCTCCTCTTGCTACTGCTTTGGGCCAAGTTTCCAGTTTTTGTTTCCCATCTTACCACATGAGTAAAAGGGATGGGATTACAGACAGGAACCACAGTATCTGGCTGTCTTACATCAGGTCTTCTGTTGAATCAAATCAAGGTTTTGGGAGTTGTGCAGCAGGCATTTTGGCCAACTGAGCCATTTCATCAACTCTAGAAATGGTTTCAAATTTGTGTATCTGACCAACAAATAAAACCACTCAATTTAACTAAGGAACACAGAGGGCTCAAATGAATTGAGTACAGTATCATAATATCACTACAAATTAGAAGTCAGTTTCTGCTAGGTGTCCTAGAAATTGATGCAAATGCAAAATGACAGCATTGTTTTGTTGCTTACTTCTTTTAAAGATGCTGGCATCAAATTTGGAAAGGGAGTCTGAAGGCAGATCTGTTCTATAAATGGCCTCTTCCTTTTCTAACTCTATCAGCACGCTGGATTCCTCATGTTGATACCAGACGTTAGATTCTTTTCTTTTCCCTCTTACTGCATGTCAATGTTGCCATCCTGTGTTCAACTATCTGCTGGAAGATCTTTTACTCAGGTCCATCAGTTTATTAGAAGGATGTAGCAGAGGATGCAGGTGAGCAGGCAGCTGCTTAATAAGGCAAGTTACAGGAAGGGTTTTAGATCATTCTCTATGTCCTATCTGAAGCACATTCCTGATGCAGCATTGAAGTGGGAATTTTGGTTTCTTTAAAAACATAGAAACGTTATGGGACTGTGCTTTTGTTGTAATATGAGATGTGGAATATGGGGCTGCTTCAGATTGTGCACAGCAGCTAACTATGATTTGTCTCATGCTTTAACATGGGAGTGATTTTTGCCAGAGAGTTTCTGCAAGTATATGGCCTTTGGAATCCTGGAGATTCTTGAGAAGGTTAAGAGCCTCTTACAAATGAAGAGCCGTATGCCTGCTGTTGGCTGCTGCTTTTCCTGTTGCTTGCTGTTGGTTGTTGCTTGTTAGTTGTTGGTTGCTGGTTGGAGATATCCTGACAATGAAGGTCAAGACTGACCCAAGGAACTAAACACCCCAAATTAACAGGAGGCAGTCTAATGATATTGACACCTCCTTTCCCCTCTAGCCTACTTTTTCTTCTACCTAGTGTTGGGAGCATTCGCACATTCTCTCTCGCCAGTATGTGGAAGAGTTTTGAAGTGGAAACTGAAGAGTTCTTTGGAAAGTCAGATGGTGTTGGATGGTGTTTTGCTGGGGCAAGCACATGAAGGCACATTTTGTTGAAGAAGACACAGGTGAGAGGCTAAGGCAGACTAACGAAAGAACATTTCACTGACGCAGACAGAGGTGAAAGGATGCTTTGCTAAAGCACGTATGTGAAAGGAAATACGATGAAGGATTCTTCACTAATGACACACATGCATGGGGCTGCCTTGCATTTGTAGTTGAGCTGCATATATCCGGACTCCATAGAGAAAAGCATCAAAAAATTTCTGGTGGCTGAGTAGTACTCCATTGTGTAGATGTACCACATTTTCTGTATCCATTCCTCTGTGGAAGGACATCTGGGTTCTTTCCAGCTTCTAGCTATTATAAATAAGGCTGCTATGAACATAGTTGAGCATGTGTCCTTATTACATATTGGAGAATCTTCTGGGCATATGTCCAGGAGTGGTATAGCTGGGTCCTCAGGTAGTACTATGCCCAATTTTCTGAGGAACAACCAGAGTGGTTGTACCAGTTTGCAATCGCACCAGCAATGAAGGAGTGTTCCTTTTTCTCCACATCCTTGCCAGCATCTGCTGCAACCTGAGTTTTTCCTCTTAGCCATTCTGACTGGTGTGAGGTACTACTCAGCCATTAAAAACAATGACTTCATGAAATTTTCAGGCAAATGGATGGAGCTTGAGAATATTATCCTGAGTGAGGTGACTCAGTCACAAAGGAACAAACACTGTATGTACTCACTGATAAGTGGATATTAGCCCAAAAGTTCATAATACCCAAGATTCAATTCACAGACCATATGAAGCCTAAAAAGAAGGAAGACCAAAATGTGGATGCTTTTTTTTAGAAGGGTGAACAAAATACTCACAGGAGGAAATATGGAGACAAAGTGTGGAGCAGAGACTGAAGGAAAGGTCATTTTGAGACTGCCCCACCTGGGGATCTATCTCATATACAGCCAGCAAACCCAGACATTATTGTGGATGCTGGGAAGTGCTTGCTAATATGGGTGTCTCCTGAGAGCCTCTGCCAGAGCCTGACAAATACAGAGGATGAAGCTCGTAGCCAACCATTGGACTGAGCTTGCGGGGGTGGGGGAGTTCCCGATGGAGGAGATGTACAAGGGACTGAAGGAGCTGAGGGGGTTTGGAGCCCCATGGAGGGAGCAACAGTATCAATAGGCCAGACCCTCCAAAGCTCCCAGGGACTGGACCACCAACCAAAGAATACACATGGATTGACCCATGATGCTGGCCATATATTTAGCAGAAGATGGCCTTGTTGGACATCAGTGGGAGGAGAGGCCCTTAGACCTGAGGATGTTGGATACCTCAGTGTAGGGGAATGCCATGGCAGGAGGATGGGAATGGTTGGGTTGGGGAGCACCCTCTTAGAGGCAGGAGTTGGGGGGGGTAGGGTAGGGAATTTTCAAAGGGGAGACCTGGAAAGGGGAAAATATTAGAAATGTAAATAAAGAAAATCTCCAAGAAAAAAATTTGAGTGAAGTGAGTGGATAGAGAAGTCAACATATAAAATCAGTGTGTCTGTACACTCACAGCAAAATATCAATAAAGAAACTAGGAAATTAATTTCCTCTATAAAAGACTCAAAAAAATTTCTGGTGGTGTGCTGTGGCTTCTTGCCATTTTGTAGACTTGGTTCAATTGGCAGAGTGATGTCAGCTGAGACAGACTCACATGCTGAGGCAAGACATGTGGTGAGTCAAGACCAGTGGAGGGCACATGATGTTTGGAGGGAGTGTAAATAAGACTCAATGCACTGTAAGAGGGGCTTGCTGGTAGAGCTAGGTCTGCAATGCTTGTTGGTCTTGAGTCTTCACTGATCTTTACTTCACTGAGAGAGGCACAGCCAAGAACTTCTCCTATCATCCCTGCTGGTCCTAATCTCTCCTGCAGACTCATGCCAATTCAGCCGAGGCCTGGCTATCTCTGTTAGGTTGTGCCACTGCTGCTGCTGCTATCCTGATACTACTGAACTAGACTGCTGGTATACCTGTGAAGTATTTGCGAGTGGACAGAGCTGCTGCTGCTGACCTCTGAACTGAACTGCTGACTTCCTGACAACACCGATGGGATTTGCTCCAAAAAATGATATCTAGACAGGCTCATTTCCCCAGTATCCTTTCTTTCCCACTACCAAGGGTGGGTGATTGGCTAGAAGGGAGGTTAAAATGTTTAAGAACCATCATTAGAAGTAGGCTTTGAAAAAATTAAAATTACAGAGTTTAATGGAATAAGCAGAGGAGTGTGTCTTATGAGTTCTATTATGTGACGTTATTATCATGACAACTCAGGGAGGGAAAGGTTTATTTGACCATAGAATGCTCTGGTCACACTCCATTAATAAGGTGGAGTTGGAGCAGGAACATGAAAGCAAAATCTGAAGCAGAGGCCATGGAGAAATGCTCTTTTCTGGCTTCTACCTCCTGGTTTGCTGAGTTTACTTTCTTGTACAACTCAGGACCATCTGGGTTGGCACCACCCATAGTAAGGTGGCTCTTTCCACATCAATTGTCAATCAAGAAAATGCCCCACAGGTTTGCCTATACACCACTCTCATGGGGGATATTTTCTTAACTGAAGTTCTCTTTTTCTAAAGAACTCAAATTTGTATCAAGTTGACATAAAACTAACAGGCACAGACATTATCTAGTTTTAGGATTCTTCCTGTCATTACATCTGTTCAAACTTTGCAGGAGAGCCATTCCCTCATCCATGGAGGCTCAGCTCTTCCCCTTTGCTACTGGAGTAAGCGATAGTACCCTCATCCCATCTGGGTGCTCTATCAGCTGGGGTTTTCATTATAGATTCCCATGTGCTCTGGAGAAGCAGAGACAAGTGGGATAGACAGGCTTTCTTGTAAATGGAAACTGGGAACTGTTATTTTTTTTCTCGACACACACATTTATTCAAGTAACATGTTTTGACTTTTCTGTTTCATAAACAAAATTATAAGTGATGCATTCTGAATGCCACATCATGTCTCAGGATGATGAAGAGACCTAGAAAGAATCAATATGTGACTCAGTGGAAGCCTGTTCTTTTATAGTGAGATGGGTTAGCATGTGACTAAGACTTTATTTAAAAACATTGCAAGCATATGTAATGAGTTAGCTTATAGACTTATTTTTTTACTCATTTTGTTGGCATGGAAATATAGTTAGCAGTGTTCAATTTATTTTCTCGCTATGCTATGAACAAGCAAGGGATTATTATAAGAAATTTGATGTTATGTTTAAGCATAACAAATTTCCTGTTTTTATTTTTGCGTATGTAAATGTATGCCACATATGCACAGGGGCCATGGAGAGAAGAAGCTGTCATATTCCCCTGGACCTGGAATTATAGGTGACTATGAGCCAGCTGATGTGGGTGTCGAGACTTGAATCCAAGTCCTCTAGAAGAAAAGCTCTCTTAACAGTTGAACTGTTTCTCCAGTCCTTCCTCTGTGCTTTGTTCTTTGAGACAGGATTTCATGGAGTTCATATTGGTCTCAAACTCGTTATGTAGCTGAGAATGACCCAGGGTTTCTGATCTTCCTGCTCCCATCTCTCAAGCGTTAGAATTATAAGCATATGTCACAATTCCCAGCTTTCTGAGATTCTGGGAACTGAACCTGGGACTTTTGGGCCTGATAGTCAAACACTTTATTACCTGAACTACATTCCCAGCCACTGAAGCTTTATTAAACAAAACTTGTTGGTGCCACAGAGATGGTTCAGTTTGTAAAGGTATCTGTGGTCAATCATGAAAGCCTAAGCTTCGTCTCTGGAGCCTATGTGCTGAAAGGAGAAAAAACAATCCACTAAGGTTGTCTTTGACTCCTGCAAGGGTGTAACCTCCCCATAAAACAAATAAACAAATATACATAAAAATACTCACTGTCTGATTGCAAATGAGGTATGAGTCTAAAAGTGCTAACCAATTTGGCTAGGTTGACTGGTCAGTGAGCCTCTCTTCAATGAATTTACAAGGCACCAGTTACCATGCCTGAATGTGGGTGACAGGGATCAAAACTGGGTCCTTATGCTTACATGGTAGGCGCGTTCCTCACTGAGTCAGATAGAGGTCCCCAGGGCTCTTAATTTAATTCCTATGTAGACTGAGTTGTCTCTTCAAAGAAAGAGATGTGCAATCTGTTTTCCACCCAGATGGGTGAGAATTAATGTGATGAATAGCTTGTTGACCTCAGCACTCTATGTATGGCCAGGCCACACCAGTTCCCCAGGCAATCTATAATGCTATCTTCCAAGAGATGGGAGATGTCACTTGTACTTTATGAGAGCTTCTATGTCATTATGTCTTAAACTTGTTGTGCACAAAGGATTGAATGAATTATGACCAAGAAACTCTTTTCCAATTGTGGTATGCTTAAATATCACTTAAGTAAACTACACAGTGTTGAAATCTTGAAGTTTGAATTAACACTGGCTACTGAGTCCTCTGGAACTGGATGGGCTTCCTTCTTCCCTCACCTGGATTAACACTTTGGCGACCCTGGTGTTTGCAGAGAGACACCTCGACCCACTGAACTGAATCCCACTTGCCTTTTTTCAAAATCTCCTATTATAGTGCATTAAAATGTTCATCATTTTATTTGCAACAAAGTATTGAAGATTATTATTTTTTCTTAAAGATTATTGTAAGGTAATTCTATTTTAATAACTTTTCTTAGTATTTCACAGTAATGTCATCTAAATTTTATTACAAAAAATATTAGGCATCTACAATTTTCAGCCCCTTCTAAGACATTGAGCTTAGTTTTGAAGAAATAATATCATTTGAAAGAATGTGTGGATTAAGAGGATTAGTGATTAAGTCTGAGTCACCAATAATAAATTATATTAAGGAACAAAATCAAAACACTTCCCCCTTCGAGTCATTTAACCAAGAGTGAGTTCAGATTTGAATTTTTTACCTCATGATCCCTGTGTCTTCCATCATCCATTCATCTTCCATCTGACTATCTGTTGTATGAGTCTGCAACTGTGCCTGCCTGAAGGCTGGCTTGAGAGTCTGTCACTGCATCTGTGTCTGTCCCTAGATATCTATGTGTGTCTGTTCCAAACACAGAGCTTTCAACATCACAGAAAGCATCACACAAGGGAGGAATGGGATACTTTACAGAAAACTGTAATAGAGTTTTAAAAGGAATTGAATCATTAGCTCCAACTGACCCCAAATGACTGAGACAAGTAATACTACAAATATTATTGTTTATAAGGGATGTCCAAGTGTTGTGTTCAATATTTATTGGGGATATTAGTTTTAGGAGATTGACTTCAACCTCTATTTTTGCTATTTTCATCAAATAATTACTAGATCATGCCTGTGTTAGTCTGGATCGGGGCATGGAAGAGTACATATCAAGATTACAGCTATGCATTAGCTTAGATTGTAAAAGCTGATTACATGGGAAACCCAAGGTGAATAAAATTGGTTGTTATATTACTTCTTTTAAAGCAAACAGGCTGAATATACAATAGGATACCAGTCTTTGGCATTAAGTGACTTCAAGGTGTATTATTAATTCTGCCTGTGAGGTCCAGCAAAAGTTGTCGTTTCTTAGAATGTAAGAGATATTTTTAGCATGATGCATTGCCATAAAACTTTTCATTAAACTGCACATTAGAATAACTGGTACAATTAAGATGAACAATTTTCAAAAACACAATTTACTTTTAGTAGTTTTAGAGTTTAACTAGTGGGGATAGACCTGGAAGGGCTGTTAATAAAATAATCTGCAGTACAGAGCGAGGGGAAAATTATGTATACAACCCGGAGTAGACCTAAAACAGAAGTGAAGTCCACAGCCAGCAAGTATAACAAGGATGTGAGGATGTTGTAACTGGCTATGGGAAGCCCTGAGCAATCAAAGCCAGACCACTGAGGATATGAGGATGTTGTAACTGGCTATGGGAAGCCCTGAGCAATCAAAGCCGGACCACTGAGAATGTGAGGATGTTGTAACTGGCTATGGGAAGCCCTGAGCCAAGGCTGCTCTAACTGTGGTCTGTTCTTGAGGTGTCACAGGTACAGAAACAGATGCTCTGCATGTGACCCTAAAGCTCTCGTAAGGAAGAAATGAGCAGTTTAATAAAATCTGACTGCTTACATGACTCAGTTTTCAGGATATACAAGCTCTGTGTCTTATTAATTCTATTATCTCGAATATTAGAAATAACATTAATTTTTGTTTGGAGGATGAAAGGAAGAGGTGTGGCTGTGGATGGAAATAGAGACATTTATACTGTGGAGATTTACATGAATAATGAATATATCCAGAAGATTTTTTTTTTTTACTTCATCTCAGTTCTATAAACTAAAAAAGTTATTAAATTCTATGAGACAGACTGGGCAGATAGTCAGTGGGTAAAGACACTTGCTGCCAAGCCTTCTGCTCTATGTTGAATCCTCAGAACCCATATTGTAAGAAAACAAATGCTCTCAAGCTGCCTTTTGACTTCCATACATTCTCCCTCACACATGGTGAATACCCAAATACAATGTTAAAACACAAAATTCACGAAGAGAATCATTGTTAGGATTTAAGTGAAATGAAAATGCAAGCCAACAAGTAAACATGATGATTTAGTACTTTAAACTTTAAGACAGACATTAAAAGCATTTCCTGTATCTAGATTTGAAAATTTTCTTCAACATTTTCGACATTCTCCAGGCGCAGTGTGGAGAATGGTTTCATGGTAAGTGTCCATGAAACCATTGTTTGTTTCAATTGCAATACAGTATTCAAAACATTCATGAGAAAGTTAACACTTCATAAAACATGCTTAGTGGTAGGTGGCAGTCTATAAACTGATGTAACGGTGATGAGAATATCCAAAGTAGGCGTGGCTAACCTATGATTAAATGCATTTTATTTTTTTACTTGAGATATCTCCAACTTACAATAGGTTTGTGAGAAAAATCCACCATAAGCTGAGGATTACTATAGAAAAGTACCCACCGATTTACTCAATGTTTCACATATATTATATGTACACTATGTTGAAAATTTTCTAACCAATTACCTCACTTCTGATAAACCCTAGTGAGGATAGTTTAATCACTTTCCATTCACCATGATAAGAAAACCAACTCAAAAGAGGATGGCTAAAACTTTTAATCTAATAGCCAGGCTAGTACTTCTGAAATGATTTGCTAAAGGTCTACCAGATTAAAGAAAGGCAAAAATGAGTGTGTATAAGGAAAATTTTAGTATGAGACTCAGAATCATAGGAGGCCCCATGGTTTGAATGAGTACATCCCAAATGTCCATGTGTTACAGGCATGGTTGCCAGCCTGATGATGCTGTTGCTGGAATTTTCTCTGTTGGTGCTGAGAAATTTTCAAGAAAGGGGCTTTAGTACAAAGAAGATATGTGATTGGTAACTTGTAATTGAAGGCAATATTTGTACCTTAGCCCCTTCAGAGGCAGTAGAGCCAAGGAACAACGGTCTGAAAGCTAAAAGAAATCTTATTTTTTTTTAAGACAACAAATCTATTATAAACTGTATGTTTAAATTTTAAATTATGGTTTGATTAAATTTTTAAACATTTTTATTAATCATTGTATTCATTTACATTTCAAATGATATCCCCTTCCTTTTCACAAACTTGCTATCTCATCCCCCCTCTTCCTCCTCCCTTTTGCCTCTATAAAGGTGCTCCTCCACCCATTCACCCACTCCTGCCTCATCCCTCTAGTATTCCTCTATGCTGGGGCATGTTTTCAGAGTTTGTGTGTGTGTGTGTGTGTGTGTGTAGGTGTGTGTATGTGTGTGTGTGAATATTCTTGTGGAGGCCAGAGGACAATTTGTGGGAGTCCATTCTCTCCTTCTACCATGTCGGTCCCAGAGTTCAAACTCATGCTTGCTGGCAAGTGCCTTTATTACTTTATTACTCTCACAGCCCCTTATTATTTGATTAGAGACTCAGGAAAAGGAAAAGGAAAGAGAGAGTAAAATGAGAAGATACTGAAATTCACAGAATTGAAAACAAAGACAAAGATAACCCAGTGGAAAGACAAAGAAATAAAAGAAAAAGGAGAGTTGATTATGTAAACATAAAATAATGACTATACAATTGTAGAAAATGCTTTCAAATAATGAATAATCTCACATTGTATCTCCATAAACTACTACTTGAAAATTTGTTTAAAGTAGGATTTAATTTGCAAATATGGACATAAAGGACATTAGTTAATTGATCTGAAATCAAGAGCTCAGATCAAGAGCTTGGATCCACATTGTGGTGATCTGATTCCTAAAATATGATAAAGAAGATTTTACAAAAAGATAACAAACTCCCAGGAGAAATGACACACTGCTCTTAAAGAAAAGATTTGACTCTTAAAATACCCTAACAGGGAAATGTGTGAAGTAGAATCTTAAGGGCTCTTTGGAAAGTCAGTTTTATTGAATGGAACAGGTCCACTCCCCCCATATCCTTTCTTTTCCATTATATTTGGTGGGTGGTGGGCTAGAAAGTACATTAAAACATTTAAGAATCATTGTTAAAAGTGAGCTTTGAAAAAACAGATGTGAGCACGTAAGATGGCTCAGCAAGTAAAGGCACCTGCCACCAAGCTGGTGGACCTGAGTTCAATCCCTGGGACCTGCGTAGTAGGAGAGGACTGATTCTCACAAGCTACTCTCTGGACACCACATATGCTCTGTGTTATGTGCACTCCCTCAAGTAAACAGCTTAATATGGAAAACTAAATCTAATTATACAACCCACCTTTGATAGTTATTCTTCGACATTTTAGCATTGTTCACAGACATTTTCCCATGTAATAATGGCGCCAGTTTTGGTTCCTGGAAGGAATAGTTCTATGAAAACTGACAAGAAGCCTAGGTGAGGCTCTGGCACGAGGCATGGTAAAAATGAAACACCTCACAGCTCAGGGGGAGATAAAGGCAGCAGTATTAAGCCAGCCAGTCCATGGGATGGGGAATGCTTTTCTTGGGGAGATCAGTTAGGGGAGGGCATTCAGGATGCTGTGCCAGGTGAGCACCAGTTTCAAAGCTAGGTCTAAGTGAAGACCAAATGCAGAGTGGCCAGCACAGCACAAGTGGCATTGCCAGCAAGCAGGCAAGCAAGCACAGCGCCATGCGGTGCAAAGAAGAACAGTGGTCATTGTTCTCATGAAATGAGGCTTTTGAAGCCAGATTCTGGCCTGACGAAATGGCAGAGGCTTTGCCAGCCCAGAAGACCTGGAGAGCAGTACCCAGCTATGGGTTCTGTATGCTCACTGGTGCCTTTAGTTTGATTCAGAAGAAACTCTCTGTTCTAGCAACCTATAGTTGTGGTTGGGGTGTGGGGGAAATGGGATTTCTGCCCTCTCGAGTCCTGTAGAGAATGTGCTCCCCATTGATTCTGGTAGGGTTAGGTTTGCTGCAGACTTCTTGTGCAATGAGGATAATGAGGATGGTCTGGGATGTGTTAGAAATGCTAAAAGGAAGATAGCCTTAGTGTGGTGATAGAATGAAAGGCCAGCATAACCTGGAGGCAAAAAGGTTCCCACCATGGAAAGCAAGGACATGAATTACAAGCATGGCTTTGCCATTGGTACAAATCTATGTCATTCATAGCCCTGTGTTTTTCCATTTGTATTTTTGTCTGTGGACTTTGGTAACACAGCTGTCTAAAAAAAAAGTTTCTCCATTTAATTATTACAATAGATTTAATTCCAGAATGTGACTGTTATGTAACAAAGAGTCAATAGGTTGGAGGGGAAATAAAAAAAGTCACACAGTTTTAAGCTTTGTGTCCCTTTGTTTGCAGGGAGTCAGGCATAAATGAGCATTTGTTGCTGGGCTATT
Source organism: Montemys delectorum (assembly GCA_019843815.1). Lineage (NCBI taxonomy): Eukaryota > Metazoa > Chordata > Mammalia > Rodentia > Muridae > Montemys > Montemys delectorum. The sequence continues at coordinate 21,552 of JADRCD010193139.1, read as the reverse complement.
CTAGGACATTGCTCATACCCTGTGCCTTGGGCATGACAGAGTCTGTGTTTATCTTTTATTACCTGCTGGATCCCCCTGGAAAGAACCTCCTGGAATTCATCATTCACAGCCTTTGTAAGAAGTCTACATATAAATGCATCCTGAAGCCATTGCTGAAGGGAGTATGGACGCCACAGCTGATTTATGTAAGAAACGGTTGACATGACCGATGAAGGGGACCTTGCACAGGAGGTAGGAAGCTAAGAATCAAAATAGTATTTCCCAAAATATCGACGATGAAGGTTTTGATGATTGTAACTTTTCTGAGCATCAGTAGGAGTGAAGGCTCTGTGAGTTGACTTGTATGCGTGCTTTCAGGATGTTTGTGCAGAAGCATCTTTCTGTTTTACACAGTTTTTAGCAACTGAATACCTTGGAGTTTGCATCTAGCAAAGTGTGCTTAGTTTGAGCAATCCCTTATAGTAACGTCCTTAGGCACCAGGTTTTAGAAGAAGAGAAACACCATAAAATTTTATTCCAATCTTGGTTACTACTGAGAGAATAGTCTTTGTGTTTCTCAAAGCTTATTTTGTCACATTCTTAGTCTTTCTTTGTAAGAATGGCTTTGGGTTTAAATGATTAAAAGTGAGAAGTAACTGTGTTTGTGTGAGTATGTGTGTGTGAGTGAGTGTGTGTGTGTGTGTATGTGTGTGTGAGTTATGTATGTGTGTATGTACATGTGTTTGTGCATGTGTGAATGTGTGTATGTGTGTGTGTGTAAGTGTATGTGAGTGAGTGTGTGTGTATGTGTTCATATGTGAGTGAATGTGTGTGTGAATGTATGTATGTGTGTGTATGAGTGTGACTGTGTGCATGTGTATGTGTGTGTGTGTGTGTGTGTGTGTGTGTGTGTGTTGTGTGTGTGTGTGTGAATTTTCTAAAAAACCCATTGCACGTTAGGCAGTGATAGATCTTGATAAGTCAGGAACATAGTAAGGAAACCACTCCTGAACATGCTTCATTTAGAACAATTTCTTCATGTGTATGGACCAAAATCTTTAGCACTGTATTTCTAAGAAAACATTTTTGGAAGACTATAGTGTGACCTTGGAAGTAAGTTTTGGTTAAGTTCAGAAGTATGAAGCTTTTCTATAAGCGAAACTAAGGAAATTTAATTTGGGAAACAGACCTACATAGGATTTACCTATGTGTAAAGTGTGAGATGATGACATACAGTGAACAGACATGATCTGTGCTTTTCCCTCTAGTAGAAAAAGAGATAAAGTCTGTGTGAGAATTGGGAATGTTCTACACATGGTGAATATGAGCAGTGGGCTTTGGGAGGGAGATGGGGATGAATCCACTTTCTACACAGAAAGCTGCTAAAGCTGTGCCAGGCAGGGAGATTCACTCAGTAGGAGCTGTGGCTTCCCCTGCAGTGCCAGGCCACGGGAAGAACAGGCTGTTTGGGCATGTAGGTGTAGGGAACATGTTTCTCTGAAAGTGAATTTTATCGGTTCAGGAAAAAAAGGTGAGTGGGACAGGTGCAAATAGCATCAGCTTTTAGACACATTCATTCTTACATTTCACTTCCCCTAGGATGAGGCTTCAAGTTTTGTTGCTGAGTCTGGAGAGGCACCATGTTTCCTACCCTAGCTCTCACAGTTTCAGTTTAGGATTCTAGTCTCAGCTTCTATGGAAAGTATTCTGACCTACATGCTTGAAGCTGTCTAGAATACATGTTGATTGTTTAATCTTAGGAAGATCAAAACTAGCAACATGATTTTTTTGTTTGGTTTCCAAGACAGAGTTTCTCTGTATAGGGCTTCCTTGGAACTCATAGACCAGGCTTGCCCTATACTCAGAAAGATTCACTTGCTTCTGCCTCTTGAGAGCTGGCATGAAAGGTATGTGCCACCACTGACTAGCTGCAATACGAGTTTAAAGCACACAATTTTTAAGAGACAATCTCTGTCTTTGTGAATACACCCTCCATTTTTCCCTTTCTCTTTCCCTGAGATAACTATGTAGCTCAGGCTAGCCTAATGTTTTGTGCTATTCAAATAGTGTCTCAGTGGTGGGATTACAGGTGTGCATCACCATGCTGGACTTTGAAAAATCTTTAGCAACTTGGATAGAAGGTCATATTTAATAAACTCAGTAAAGCACCACCCTGTAGCAGAACATATACTTGGCTCTTCACTGAAAAAACCTCTGTTCATTGTCTCAGATATAGGATAATAATCTGAAGAAGAGAAAGAAATCTAAGAAGGGGACAAAAGACAGAGGATGACATTCTTCTTCCTGTTAAGTAAGGGTTAGAGCAGGGCGGGCTTTTGCCTCCCCACCAGACACTTGACATTAGCAGCAGCATGAAGTCAAATCAAAGCAGCTGAACAAAGCTTCCACCAGTTTGGATGGGCAGATGGTGTGTGTGCAGGAATCCCTTAGGGTGGATTCTTACCCAACCCAAACACACTCTGCCAGGATCGTCAGTGACACAAACAGTTATTAGACTTAATTTTTGGTGCCAAGAAGCCACACATTCAGCCAAATTCTTAGCAGCATTGATCAGAAAAAAACATCAAAAACATGTTTTTGTTTCTTTGTGTGCTATATACTTTTGCACAATTGCACATGTCTATTTTTAATCATTAAAGACAATACTTCAGTTGTGTAGTTAGTATTCTCTCTCTCTCTCTCTCTCTCTCTCTCTCTCACACACACACACACACACACACACACACACACACACACACATCTATTACAGGCTGGAATGCCTTCTCTTGTAACATTTTAAGAGTTCCTGTTGATTAGATCTCATGCCTTTATTTGCAATAGTTTTTAAAATGATATCTTCCTGACAGTTCTATAACAGTCTTAGCTTTTTCTTCAACACATGTTGTCTAGCCTAGTACCATACACATATATATTACACACTGCACATATATGTACTTTTTTATACATTATTTTTTTACTTTTTTCCTGCATGTATGTTTGTATACTGCATGTGTTCCTGGTCTTCCAGGAAATCAGAAGAGATTGTTGAGTCCCTTGGAACTGGATTTGCAATGGTTATGGGCAACCATGTAGTTGCTGAGAATCAAACCTGAGTCCCCTGGAACAGAGCAGCCAGTGCTATTAACCACTGAACTATCTCTACAGATTCCATTTTTACTTTTGGAAATGGAGTTTTTGAAAACATATCTGCTGCCTTTCTGCTCATACACCAAACCTTTACCTCCATTTCATTTATGCAGATGCGTGTATTTTTAGTTATAAAATCTTGATTTTTCTGGTTTCACTTTACTCATGAAAACATTAAATAAAATCAGCAAAAGTGCAATGAATCAGTTGAATCTCTTGCTGTCTTTATTACATCATTGTAATTATTATATTAATGTATATACTATATTTATATATTACATATATGTTATATATCACACATCATATACATATATTATATACACATATATGATACATTATTATTATATAATTATGACTTTATTCCATTCCTTTATCATTCGCCTTTATATTATGAGAAAACACAAGAGATTTTTTGGAAAATTTTCTTTTCCTTCATTGGTATTGTTATTTAGAGGTCATTTCCTAGTACAGAATTTTCTATTGCAGATTTTATTTGCACTATTTTCAGAGAAGCCGTGATGTGCTCAACAGCTTGTTGGACTGGACATATCGTTGTCTCTCTACCCTAAACATATTCCTGGCATGTCCTGGGTGATAGTACTTAGGCAGAACGGAATAATTATTGTCACGGTCACTAAATCTGAGTAGAAAAGCCTGTAGATTAAAGAATCTGCTTGAATTATACTGAGAGTTAGTTAACAAAACGAGGTAAGAATCCTGAAAGGGTCCTATACAGTTTAGTAATTGAAATGAAGACATTAGTAGTTGTTAGTTTTATGAGCAGGCCACAGAGCTAATAGTAGTCTGTAACTTCCAACTAAAAATGGGGCTGCTCACATATCATAGTGATTCCACTACAGGGCTTTACAATCAAATGCATGGATTCTGTTTAGAAAGGTATGTGAACTCCTATGTTCATCTACAGTTGCTTTTTCAGTACCATGACAAAACACTATGACAAAGACAACTTATAAGACAAAGTATGCAAGCTGGGGACTCCTGATACCAGTAGGTTAAATTCCATGACCATCACAGCAGGGAGCATGGCAGCAGGCAGGTAGGCAGGCATTACATTGGAGCAGTAACTGAGAGTTTGCATCCCAATCCATAGATATGAGGCAGAGTGAAAATTAACTGGAAATGGCCTGTGCTTTTGAAACCACAAAGTCCATCCAAGTGACACACCTCTTCCAGCAAGACCACAGCACCCAGTCCTTCCCAAACAGTTCCACCAACTGTGGGACAAATGTTTAAGTGTATAAGCTTATGGAGGACATTCTCATTCAAACTACCACAGTGGTATTATTATTATTATTACTATGATGATTATTGTTTTGTTCATATGGCTCATACTGCATGCAGCATTATTAATCATAGCCAAAATGTGGAATCAACCTAAGAATTATCAATGAATAAATGAACAAAGAATATATATATATATATATACATATATTTATGGGTATAAAATACATATACACACATGTACACACCCACACCCACACATAAACACACACATAGAGAATCCCATTTAGCCTTAAAAAAAGGAAATTATGTCACTTCTTACAACACAGATAAACCTGAAGGATATCATAGTAAATGTAAGAACATAGCCAAGTACAGAAAGAAAAATGGCCTTTATATGTGAGAGTAGAACTGTGAACTCATACTAATGGAGTCTGGTACCCAGAAACTTCTGTTAGAAGATGCAACAGTTCCGCTAGACAAGGGTAAGTTCAAGAGGCCTACTGGACGTTGGGATGACTACAGTTAATAAAAAATCACTGTATGTTTGAAGACTGTTAATGGAGTAGATTTTCAAGTGGTCTAAAAGCAAAGTGTATGTGAGATATGCAAATGCTAAATGGCTTGATTTAGCCATTCTCCAATGTATACATATATTAAAGGATTATATTTCAGATGGTGACAACATACAATTTTACTTATTATTTTAACTGAAGATTCAGAAGAAGATATATAAATCATCTTTTGTAATCCCTTCCCTTCAAATAAACACATTAATCATTCTTGAGTGGTGCTGGCACCAGGGAGAAGAGGGTTCTTGTAGAGGTCCTTAGTCTTATAGGTATTTTACTTTTAATAATTTAAGTATTTTAATTTAAAAGTGGATGCAGAAGGAAACTTGGATACAGTTTTATTGGAGTTTGAGAGCAAACAATAGTGAAAAAAAAAAAGAAAGAAAGAAAAAGAAAAGAAAGAGCAACAAGATAGTTAAGCTGGAGATCTACCAGAGGGGAGAGATGTATAGAAGAGAAAAATGGTTATGTTTCCTGAGTTAGAAGTCAAGAAAGCAGACAGGTTTAGCAATGACATCCACAAGCAGATGTACAGGGAAAGGGGATATCAGAGAAAGTGAGAGCATTTGGAGGTCAGGGTGAGCAGGCTGGAGATTGGGGCTGGTGTCTGGGAAAGGGAGATGTGAATAAAGTAAAAGTTGTAATTTCATGTCTGCTGTCTCGAGCTAGCTACCTTACAGAGGGGTCATAGCAAAGCATATACAAGATCAATGTTTAGATGTGCATAAAAGAGTTCACATTTCTCACTGGGGCTAGCTAGTCAATTCATAGTAGGAAGGAAGGACATACAGGCATCAGGGATGAAGAAACTTGTTGAAATAGATACAGGTGGGGTTTATATAAGAAAGGACCAGATGTAGAAGCTGGAAAACCTGATGAGGCTGGATTATCCTAGGCCTCAGAGAACAATAGTGTGAATTTTTCCTTTTTTTTTTTTTTTTTTTTTTTTTTTAAAGATTCATTTATTTTATATATGCGAGTACATTGTTGCTGTATTCAGACATACCAGAAGGGGGCATTGAATCCCATTACAGATATTGTGAGCCACCATGTGGTTGCTGGGAATTGAACTCAGGTCCTCTGGTAGACCAGTCAGTGCTCTTTACCACTGAGCCATCTCTCTAGTCCAATGTGAATTTTTCTAAACATGACAGAGAATCATGGAGGAAGCTTGAGCAATAGAGTGATTGCTGTTGTGATTTATGGAGGTACAGGAGTAGCAGCCGTAGGAAAGGGGCAATGTTGCAGAGACCATGAGGAAAGACTGTGGGGACTCAGGTGACAAAGGATGAGTTGTAGGAGCACTTCTTATTTACAAATTTACTACAGTTATTTTTTATTATTATTATCATCATCATCATCATCATCATTATCATCATCATCATCATCATCATCAGATATGGGGATCCCCTTAAGCTGTCCTGGCTGGTCTGGTACTCATTGTGTAGCCCAGGCTGGTTTCCAGTTCATAGAGATCCACTGATTTCTGCTTCCCCAGTGCTGGTATGCAAAAGCCCATAGCAGCAAACCCAGCAGAAGTACTTGTTTTGAAATCATGAGCTCACTGAAAAGAAACACCATGCTATAGTAGCTCATTGAGTTTTGCTCTAGGCTGCTCTCAAGATTCCACTGGAAGACAGACTGCCAGTGGTGATGCACTCACTGTAAATGGGGAGGCTATTAGACTAAGCTGTTAGAGTAGGAATCTTGGGCCAATAGTATACATGTTTCGATGATCTGAATATAAACATATGATTTGTTTCTGTCACTATTCCTTCAGTCAATATTTTTGATGTTTTCCTCCCCCCTTTTCTTGACTAACATAGGTGTCTAGAGCCATATATCATTTTTCCTCTTTGATATATTCTTATATCTTTGATGATTGTTGATTCTTGTTTCCAGTTTTTTTGTAGCAGAGGTTAAAGCTTGGTGACAATCTATTTTTTTTTAACTTGCTTATCTTTTCATGAGTCCATCATCAATACAACATAACTAGAGTGCTTGGTAAGTGCTTTAATGGTTTTACCTCAAACCATGACTGTAGTACATGGGTCTTAAAACAGTTTTATTTTTAAGTATTGACATTTAAAAGGTAACTGTTAAAGAAAATTAAGAGTAGATGAATAAAAGCAGTGATATTTAGAACTTAAATAACAGTAGTTACTGTATAGGGAGGAAAAATTTTAGGTTAAATTAGGGTTTGCATTTAATGCTTGACAGGATTTCTTTGGGTTAAAGTTCTTTAATTTGATCAAGGCAGCAAGCTGAAATTCACAAAGACAGACTTATATTACACCATAGGAACAAAGTTCAAAAGAGACAGCATGTTGAGTAAAATAAGAACTGGGAAATGATTTGTAATACAGAATGCCCTTCATGGCTATTGGAGACCATGGGATGAACATCTGGTGGGTAAGTTGTCTATCTGTGCCAACGAATCAACACAGAATTGCACACCTGTGATTATGAACTCATCCTTGAGGTGAGGTTTCCTCATACTTTCTTCAACTCAAGTGTCCTCTAGTTGTGTAAAGACTCAACTAGTTAAATAGTATACCTGCTCATAATAAAAATTAACATATCTAAAGCATTTAAGAGTGAACTGGCATAGAATAGGTATATGTTCTTTTTTTTTCATTATGCCTTTTAAAATATTTTCTCTCATCTATTGCTTTCTGACCACAACTTCCCCTCTCTCCTCTCCTCTAGCCTCTCCTCTTACCTCCTCTGTGTCCCAGCTCCACCCCCACCCTCCACCTCTCCTCATAAAAGAAGAGGCCTCAGAGGAATTTGAAGACAAGACATAACAGGCTACAATAAGAACATGCACATACCATCTCATCAAGGCTGGACAAGGCAACCCCGTAGGAGAAAAAAGTGTCCTACGAGTAGGCAAGAGTCAGGGACAGAGCCCGCTCCCACTGTTGGGACTCCCACAAGGACACCAAGTAGAGGACCTAAATCAGACCTCAACAGGCTCCCTGATATCTGTGAGTTCCCATGAGTCTCAGTCAGTTGATTCTGGGGGACATGTCCTTGTGGTGTGTCCCTGATTCCTCTGGTTCATCTTTTCTAAAGATTTTATTTTTATTTAGGTATATGTATATGAGTACGTGTATGTGCACATACATATGTATAGGTATGCATATATGTATGTGTTTCTATGCCTGTGGAGGACAAAAGTGAGTGCCAGATCACCTGGAACTTGAGTTACATGTGATTTTGAATCATCTGAAGTGGGTGCTGAGAATTGAACTCATAATTGAACTCATGTCCTCTGTAAGAACAGCTCTTCAGCCCTCTAATGTTATTTTAAATTGTTATTATTTGTATGATGATGAGGTATTTTGAGTATCAGTTGTCTTTCAGTGTCACACTAAGTACTGTTGCTGGGGAAGAAACAAGGGCTCCCATCATCCAGTGTGCCCAGAGGGCCTGCAGAGTCATAGAGTCTACAGTTTTGAGAGAGCTCAGAAACTTTTCTTCTTCATCCCTTATCTTTTATGCTAAATTTGCTCCCAACATTTAAAAAACATGAAAAGTGAAGTTGAAAGAAATCTGTTTTTTAGCAAAATGTGGGCCAGGAGAGATGAGGGAGGCAGTTGGTGTAAATATTAATAACAAACAAGGATTCTATCTATCTATCTATCTATCTATCTATCTATCTATCTATCTACCTACCTACCTATCTATCATCTGTCTATTTATCTATCCATCTATCTCATCTATCTCTTATCTATCTCCTATCATCTATCTATCTATCTATCTATCTATCTATCTATCTATCTATCCGTCCATCCGTCTGCCTATCTATCTATCTATAGATGAATAGATACCTATCTATTCATCTATCTATATCTATCCTATAAAACATTAGAATAAAGCTGAGTTTTTTCTATATTAGATAAAAATACTAACTGAACCCTTGTTTCTAGAATACTTTGGCAATGTGTAGAATTGACAGTTCTGGGCCGATGCTTTGACAGGCTTTGGGCAGCTGGAACCATTGTCAGGTTCTCCCTAGAGGGAGCACCTGCCTCTGTTCAGCCTCGGTCCACTGGTTCTGTCTGTTCTCTGTAGCACTAGATTTTGCTGTCCCTGACCTAGGGTGACCTATGAATATTTCATTATTCATATTATGAAAGACTTCAGCTGCTTTGAAGACACTTTGATGCCTTCACTACAAGAGTCTGTCTGGGTCATGTTTTCTTTTTGCATCTTTAATTTTGCCTTATCCATAGCAAGTATCATCACTCTTTAGAGCTTCTAGTGACATGAACTAAGACAGTTTTAACTGTTACACAAGAAAAAACATTACTGAAAGGGAATGTGTGTGTGTGTGTGTGTGTGTGTGTGTGTGTAGGGATATATATATACACATACGTACTGAGGAAATAAAGCATATTTTATGAGTTTAGTAGTTCACATTATGTAATAGGAATGGAATTTGATTTAGATCAAGTGTTTGACTGAGACAATGGGGGAAATATCCCCCAAAAGTGGCTTGGTTTAAATTTTTACATGCCCATCAAAATGACCTTGAGCAAATCACCTAATCTTTGTGTGCCTGTGATAGAGGTAATAATAAATATTTATCTGGTAATATCATAAGAACTATGTATTAGAAAGATTTTCACCAAGGCATCATACATATATACACACAAAAACATACACATATATACACACATACACATACATACACATACATATATACATACATACACATTCATACACATATACCCCTTCCACAAAAACATACACATACATACATACACATATATACATACATGCAAACACATACATACATAGATAGATACCCCTCCCACACAAACATACACATACACACACACATATATATATATATATATATATATATACAAACATGCACATACACACACAAATATACACATAACACACACATACACATACATACATATACATACACATACACTCAAACACCCTAAAAACACCAACACCAGGTTAAAATTTTCTTTTCAGTGACTGACTTTGTGTCCCATGCTTGCACAGATGATGATTTCTAGTACCAGCAATGGGGTACGCTCCCCAACCTCTTCAATGCCTAACTCCTTTCTAGTACCAGCAATGGGGTACCCTCGCTAACCTCTTCAATGCCTAACTCCCTGCTTGAAAATTTTTATTAACGGTTACAAGTAAATTATTTTGGATATTTTACTTTTAATGTATTTTATAGTTTATCAAGCCATAAAATAACTCAAGTAAGGTATTTCAAATCACTGACAAGACCAGAGGAAGGAAGGCCAAAATGGGCAACAAGGGGATTAATCTGGTCAAGGCACATTATGTACATGCATGGACAAGTCACAGTGATGTTCATTTGCATATCCTAATAAATATTTTTTTACAGTCAAGTTTCAAAGTAAGTGCAAGGGGATGAAACTCCTTTTTGAATCAAAGTTAATATTGATGCAAAAAGGGTGAGGGAGGGTGAGGGAGGATGATGAAAGGTGAGGGAAGTTGAGGGAGATATGAGGTAAAAGAGGAGAATCCAAGTCTACAGTGTGAGTTCCAGGACAGCCAGGGTTACACAGAGAGACTCTGTCTCGAAAAACCAAAAACCAAAAAAAAAAAAAAAAAAGAGGAAAAAAAAAAAAAAGAGGAGAATCTAAGATTTCAGGTGCCTGTTCTTTTTTCATCAAGACGAGTAGAAAGCATAAGATTCATAAAAATAAAACTTCTTATAGCAAATGGTTTTATCAATTATTAAGGACTAAGCCATTTAAAACATTCTGAGGTAAAAATAAATTAGCATCGAATTGGCAGATATGAGCTTTATTTATTTAGATTTTATTTTTTAATCAATCATTTTATTCATGTACATTTCGAATGATAGCCCCCTTCCTGGTTATGCCTCCACAATGCCCCCCGCACCCCATCCTTTCTCTCCCCCTCCCCCTTTGCTTCTCTGAGGGTGCTCCTCCACCCACTTATCCACTCTAGCTTCTCCCTGCGCTAAGGTGTAGAGCCTTCACAAGACCAAGGGCCTCTCCTTCCGTTGATGACCGACAAGGCCATCCTCTGCTACATATGCAGCTGGAGCCATGGCTCCCTCCATGTGTACTCCTTGGTTGGTGGTTTAGACCCTGGGAGCTCTGGGGGATCTGATTAGTTGATATTGTTCTTCCAATGGGGTCGCAATCCCCTTCAACTCCTTCAGTCCTTCCCCTAGCTCTTCCATTGGAGTCCCTGGGCTCAACCGGATGGTTGGCGGTGAGGATCTGTATCTGTACTGGTCAGGTGCTGGTAGAGCCTCCCAGAGAACCATACCATGCTCCCGTCAGCAGAACTTAATTTATTTAATATTTTTCTGTAACACAGATCAAAGAAGGTAGAGAAAACTTAGCTTCTGAGTCACCAAAAGGGACACGGACGTAACTTCCTTTACAGAATGTCTTGTGCTCAATTCAAGTCCAAAGCCGGCTTGGTGCATGGTATGTTATGTGGGGTTTTGTTTACTAATTATGACAGGACACAACAAAAGATGAAGGCAACTCGACTGGAGGCAGCAGGATGAACAAGTTGAGAAGGACAAGGAGAAAAGTCACCAAACCACATCTTTTGGTCTCAACGGATGGGGATGAAGTCACCACGGCCAATTCCAGCGGTATGCGGCTACCACGACTTTTTGTGATTGGTTCAGACAGGAGTGCTTTCTATTTCATGTGCCTTCCCAGAAAACATTTCTCTACGTCTGGAGAAGCAAAAGGATGAAAAGATGCACAGTATTGCCACATGAAAGGCGGCAGATATAAACTGGCATTAACTATAGAGAAATAGCCAATCAAAATATTTAGGATTCAAGGGAAGGGAGTTGGATGCTGGCGTCTGGTGGGGGATGGTAAGCAAGTGGGAGAGATGCTCCCTTCTGCACTGAGAATGAAAGCGAGCGAGCTTTATGGCTAAGGGCCTGGGAGGCCACAGGAATGTTCTGGAGGGAGTTTTTAATCCACTTGCTGAAACTCTGATGGTGCTCAAACAGATCTGAAACAGTGCTGAGTAGGAATAAGGTCACTCCTGGTGTTTCAAAGAGAAGGCAAAAGGAATGGCTAGCCCATGCTAACAAGAAAAGCAGACTTTAACAGCTTTTCTTTTTTATTTTATTTCATTTTTTGTTTTATTTTATTTTTCTGTCACTTTTATTTTTTATAGTCCAGTAGTTACCCCACTCCCAGCCCATCAGTCCTCCCACAGTTCCACATCCCATTCCTTCTCCTCCCTGTCTCCAAGAGGATCCCCCTCCCTACCCCTGCCAGGTCTCCCCACTCCCTGGGGCCTCAAGACTCTCCAGTGTAAGGTGCTTCTTCTCTCACTGAGGCCAGACCAGGTAGTCCTCTGCTGTATATATGTGTGTGGGGGTTAATGGCTTTTATTTTTATTTTTTATTATTATTACAGACAATATACTTCCTTACAGCCTGCATCTGGGACAGGCAACACCTACTGTCCCTGTTTGGTGTGTCACTTCATGGGAAGGGCATCTTTTCAAGCAGTATTCATGCTGTGTTAAAGATGGTTGAAAACAACTCTAACGCGTTTGACATTTTTTTTTTCCCATTATTAACACAGAGATGTCCAGAAACCAAACAGCAGATCTGAGCAAATCTGGCTCTGCCGAGTCTCGGTCCTTGAACAATGCCAAAGATACCCAGGACCAGATGCCAGTGGTAAAACCCTCGCTTCCCACTGCCGTATCAGGTGCTCCTGATGCTGAATTCAACCCAAATGCTGGTAAGTAATTACCTGGAAAGATTCTGGAGCAAACAGGAAAGTGCTGTTCTAGTCACTGCTTTCAAGTTGCTCGTTGAACTTGAGGTGATCTGATGATGGTGAAGATCCCAGGCCCCAAGCAAAGACAGAGGGGAATGTCTGCATCTGTGTTTATAACGCTCTTTGCAGCCTTATTACCTTTCAGGCAACTGATCTAGAAAACCAAGGGGTTGCCAGTGGTAGAGCACTCCAGTCTTCTCTGAAAATGAAACTCGATCAGAGTGTCTGGATTGCTGAGGTGTCCTCCTGGTGCGTGAGTATGTTGGTTAACATCCTCTTGGATACATGTGATAGAAACTGGTTAAATAAGGCTGCTATGAACATGGTGGAGCATGTGTCCTTATTACATGTTGGAGCATCTTCTGAGTATATGCCCAGGAGTAGTATAGCTGGGGCCTCTGGTAGAACTATGTCCAATTTCCAGAGGAACCGCCACACTGATTTCCAGAGTGGCTGTACCAGTTTGCAATCCCACCAGCAATGAAGGAGTGTTCCTCTTTCTCCACAACCTCTCCAGCATCTGCTGTCACCTGAGTCTTTTATCCTAGCCAATCTGACTGGTGTGAGGTGGAATATCAGAGTTGTTTTGATTTGCATTTCCTTGATGACTAAGAATATTGAGCATTTCTTTAGGTGCTTCTCAGCTATTCGGTGTTCATGAGTTGAGAATTCTTTGTTTAGCTCTGTACCCCATTTTTTAATAGGGTTATTTGGTTCTCTGGAGTCTAATTTCTTGAGTTCTTTGTATACATTGGATATTAGCCCTCTATCAGATATAGAGTTGGTAAAGATCTTTTCCCAATTTTTTGGTTGCCGTTTTGTCCTATTGACAGTGTCTTAGGCATATACCCAGAAGATGCTCCATCATGTAATAAGGACACATGCTCCACCATGTTCATAGCAGTGTTATTTATAATAGCCAGAAACTAGAAACAACCCAGATGTCCCTCAACAGAGGAATGGATACAGAAACTGTGGTACATCTACACAATGGAGTATTACTCAGCTATTAAAAACAATGAATTTATGAAATTCTTAGGGAAATGGATGGATCTGGAGAGTATCATCCTGAGTGAGGTAACCCAATCACAAAAGAACACACATGGTATGCACTCTCTGATAAGTGGCTATTAGCCCAGAAGTTTGGAATACAGGAAGAACAACCCACAAACCACAAGAAACTTAAGAAGAAGGAAGACCAAAAGGTGGACATTTCATTCCTTCTTAAAAGGGGGAACCAAATACTCATGGAAAGAGTGGCAGAGATTAACTATGGAGCAGAGACTGAAGGAAGGACAAGCCAGCCTAAATAGAGCTATCTCCTGAGAGGCTCTGACAATACCTGACTAATACAGATGTAGGGGCTCACAGCCATTCATTGAACTGAGTACACGGTCCCCAATAAAGGAGTTAGAGAAAGGATCTATGGAGCTGGAGGGTTTGCAGCCCCTTAGGACAAACAACAATATGAACTAACTAGTACCCTCAGAGCTACCAGGGACCCAACCACCAACCAAGGACTATACATGGTGGGACTGATTGTTTTAGTAGCATGTGTATAGTAGAGGATTGCAAATTTGATCATCAATAGGAGGAAAGGACCTCAGCCTTGTGAAGGTTCTGTGCCCCAGTGTCGGGGAATGCCAGGGCCAATAAGTAGATGAGGGTGGGGTGGCAGGCATGGGGATGGGGGAGGCAACAGGAGTTTGTTCTTGTTGTTTTTGTTTGTTTGCTTGGTTGGTTTTTGGAGGGGAAACTGGGAAAGGAGAAATTTACATGTAAATAAAGAAAATACCTAATTTTTTTTTTTTAAAAAACAAACTGGTTAAAAAAAAGAGACATTTCTTGTTTGAGGAAGTCTATAAAGAATAGATTAAATAAATGGGGTATGGAAAAGTGGGAATACAGTGGTCTATGAAATTAGAGAAATGGGGTATAACCCATAACCTCCCTTCTAATGACAATTACCAGCTACAGACGTTTTTGTGATTATTTTTAGGGTTCTCTAAACTTTTCTGTTAAGAGGACAGGCAGAAGCTATGAAAACTGTTAGTCCAGGCCACAGTTTATGGGAACATAATGTTTATAACATAAAAGGCTAAAGTAATCTGTGGTCTAAACTCTGGGAAAACACTAAACATGGGTGTTCACTGGTTCTCTGCCAGTCGGGGCATAAGTAACAGCATCATTTGTCAGTGTGTTTTGCTGGCTCAGGATACCCACTTTAGTATTGCTATCCAGGGACTTTACTGGAGCATGCCGCATCGGCCATGGGGCTTAACTCTGTGTCCAGCCATTGTGGGGGACAAGTTGGAATGTGTACTAAGTCACCATCACAAATGACATTATTTGATTGCTTGGTTTGATATACAACCTCTAGGTAAATATAGACATTCTTGGCAGGTAAAGCCTTCTAAGAATTGTAAGACTCCCAGGGAGCAAGGGAAGAGAGGTTCAGACCTCTCTTTGTCCTTCCATCCTCTCCCCTTTCATTACACACAGGCCTGAGGAAATGAGCACCAGGAGGCTCCATCTGTATTTGCTTCCTTTGGCTAGCACCATTCAAGGCAACACACAGAATTACAAAACCACAGATTCACATCTGAATTCATTCAGAATGTAGAAAGGACCCAGTCTAATTGTTAGATTGTTTCCTTCTAAAATTGGGTGGTTCCTTTGTCTCAACACTATCTCTCTGGCTTTTGCTCAGGATGATGCTTCTGTATAGAATCAACCTAAATTTCCCTTCTTCTGCACCTCTAGCAGAAATTAACAAAACAAAACCTAACAAACAAACAAAAAACCAAAAACTCCCTAAGTTTCTAAGATCTTGCTTTGACACTGCAAGACATAGTTCCTATTGTAAGAGCCATAGCCTTTTGCCATGGCAACGCTCACCCCCCTCCCCCCATGTTCTTTGTGCCTTGCTTTGTGCTCTCCATGGAGTGAAGAGCAGCCATTCTGATATCCGTGTGTATCAGGAGCAGACAATACAAATGGCGGGGTGGCTAGTGCTGGTGATGAGAAATCAGGAGAACAAAGTATGACCCAGATACAGGTTGTGGGATGCTTTCTGCAAATATGTATTACTTGTGTCTGCTTTTATTTGTGACCCCGTGAGGTAGAAGATCGGGTGTGCTAGTCAGGCTGCTCCAGAGTTCCAGCCAATAATGCTGTGGAGAAGTATCCAGCTAGGATTTCCACATTGTTTAGGGAAAGCTTGAACTCCAAATTTTATTACATAAAATTTCCTAATAGTTAAGCATTTCCAATAAATGTAAGCAGGGTTTTAAACATTGGGCGGGCTAAAAGAGCGTGCGGGCCATACTGCCTTTATGGTGTAAGATTTACATGTTTTGGTGTATTTTGTTTTATATGTTCTAGTTTCAGACAGAAAAACAAAAAGGTAATTTTGGTATCTTAATATTAAATAAAAAAAATCACTGTGCTTTATCCTGTTTTTGTACCACCAATCATGACTATGGGTGTGGGCACCATTATTGATCAGCTTCAATTAAGCTCTTATAGCCTATCATTCCAAACAAACCACCAATGTATCATACAACAGTAGATGTGAAAACTGATACCCTACTTCAGTAGAAGCAATTTCAATAAGTATTTTCAACTACATCAAGATTTTTTTCCAAAAATAACTAAGTTTTTTTTTTAAGATCAGCTCCTTTGCCCTTACAGTATTTTATTTATTTAATTCACATTTTTAATCGCTTGCACCTGGTTATTGTGCCAAGTGGACTTGGCAGCACTGTCTAGGGCTGACACACTCTGGCTGGAAGACAGGGCCTCATTGTACTAAGTGTGTATTCTCACCCAGCCATGCACACTGCATCCCCATGAATGAAGGTCTAGGGGCTCCAGAGAGAGAAGGCAGAATCTCAGGGACAAGACGCATGTCTTACAGAGTACATGTCACAGACACTTATCCCCATTTAAAAATCTCTGTTTCTTTTTTGTCTAAATAAGAATAATAACTACTACTATTAAAGCAACAAATAACATAATATATTATTATAATATTTGTTACAGATAATCAGTATAATTTATTTTTTATTATATTTATTATGGAAAAAATAATTATAAATAAAAATAGTAAGTAACAAAATAAATAATGATTAAATTTTGATGATGATGATGATGATGATGATGATGATGATGATGATGTAGTATGTGTTATAATGCATGTGTAACTGCCAGTTCACAAGAGTCATGGAACACATGTAGAGATTAGAGGAGAACTTTCAGGAGTCCTCTTTCCATTTTTGGTAAGGAGATCAAACTCACATCATCAGGCTGTGCTGGAAGCACCTTTATCCACTGCAGCAGCCCTAGGTTTGCTATATCTGGAAGCCCACACTTGTGTTCAATCCATCTCTTATAAGCAGCAGTGGCTTTCTTGGGAACTGAATGTGTTCTCATCTCAGAATACAGATGACATTTCTCTAAGGCGTTCTAGATGCTCATGAGCTTTGAGGTTTCCTTTCTTTAATGTTTCCTTATTTTTCTCCCTAAAGAGAGCAGTAAAACTTGCCCTATAAAAAGCACATTGATTTAATGTATCAGACCTCTGAGGGGATGGGATAGGAGAACACCTCCCAGGAATCACATCAGAAGGAAACAAATGAGTCTCTGAGCTGGTAATTATCTGCCTGCTATCCATCATACACAGCTGAGAAAGACTGACTGAAAGGGTTAATTGGAAGTAACAAAGATGATTTATTTGAAGAGGAGATGTTCAGACTATGATGCAGAGAGTTGATGCTTTGAAAATGAATTTAGGTTAGATAGGATTCTCTTTGGTGAAAGACTGAAGTTTTAAATGAAAAATTTGATACTAAGGATATATATTCTAAAAGCTGTGATGCAAATTTTTACTTAATAATTAGACAAGGCGAGATCATAGAGGATAAATTACATTTTCACAAACACACAAACTTACTCAAACTTATTCACTAAAGGCATATTTATTGAGTGCCTGTGATGGCCAACATCTCTATAGGTGTTGAACCTATGACAGCAGGCAGAACTGAGTCCAACTCTTATGGACTGACATGCAAGAGAATGACAGATAGATGCCAAACAGGTGACTCTGAAGCATGGCTCACATGTTTCATGGCAATAAAGGACACTGAAGAATATGGGCCAGGGATAGTAGAATTAGCTGAAATAGGTTGCTCCAAAATTCTCACAGTTCTAACCCTCCACACCTCCCATTGCATTTGGAGTCTAGATCTGTCAATAGGTTATTGAGGTTAAAGTTACCCAGTAGAGTGGGGCCCTTATTTAGGATAACTGGTAGGCTTATAGGAGACATTAACCCATGGACTCAAATAGAAAGAAGATCGCATAGACCATCAACTCTAAGTCCGAGAGAGAAGCCTCAGGAGAAACATCCCTGCTGATACCTTTGATCATTAACTCTGGCCTTCAACAAAAAGAATACAAGTTCCTACTAAGCCTCTTTCTTTTCAGTACCAGTTGTTGCATCCCTAGAAAGCGAATGCAACCTGTGAACTTGTATGCTTAGGAATTACAAAAAGAAAGACAAAAAATATATAAAGCAATAGATATTTATTGTAGGAAGCTTAGAAGATACAGATAAGACAAATGGCTAATCAGGTAACCTGCCTTCTCATTTCTGGTGAGGCAATAGAATGACCTCTTTTTTTCTTGGAGGATAAAAGAGTCTGCTTGGCATCATATACAGAATTGTTTATGATGTCTGAAATACTGTTTATGTGAACACTTCCATTTTTTGTGGGGGGGGGGCGGCGTTCGAGACAGGGTTTGTCTGTATAGCCTTGGCTGTCCTGGAACTCACTCTGTAGACCAGGCTGGCCTTGAACTCCGAAATTCCACTTGCCTCATTAATCCCAAGTGCTGGGATAACTTCCCAGCTGAACACTTCCATTTTTAAACTGCTTATGAGTTTTATTTTATATAAGCAGCTTTAGTCAACTTGGGTGGAACATCCAATGTTTCAGAATAAGGTGGGAATGCACAAACTGTTGATTTAGTATGCGACACTCTTAATTGCTACAGTGTAATTGTTTGTGTTAAACAGAAGGTTATACAGTAGTTATAAAGCCTTAGGAATCCTGGGGTAGCCAGACATATCAATGACAGGACATCATATCTTATATATGTGCAGAGGGGGCACCAGTACATTTGTTTCCCGCATGCTTCATGTATTTAAAATATGCTCAATCCGTGTTTTTAGACTGTCAATCTTTATGCTTATTTTAAAGCCTAATTATATCCTGAAAATTGATACCCAGTTATCACTTAAAAATTATAGCTGTTTGATGTTAGTGGTGTGACAGATTGATGGTTGTTCAAACGCGGGTGTGATCGCAGCACCATGTACTGGAGTTAGAGTAATTCGGCTCACTTTTTGCATTTGAGTAGCACTTACATAGTGCTTATTGACTCCAGTGCTGTTAAATACCTTGTTTAATCCTCATAACAATTGGGGAATATTTTTAACAATGAGGAAGCAGAGACACAGAGAGAGGGGGAAGGTTGCCAGGCAAGAAAAGGAAAAATGTGGGTGTCTTGATTTGTGCTGACTCTCGGCGTTCTGTCACTGTCCCTAAGGGTTCTGATAGTGGCATCTACAATGACTGCTTTGGACCTGACCATTTTATCTATGCACTCCATCATTCACACCCTAGTAATAAGCCACCTACTCTGAATCCAGAAAAACTAGATTCTAGATTCCATATTGACAGTGAAGTGATGTGTCGGGGGGGGGGGCAGTTGAGGGCCTGGGCTCCTGCTATGTGTCTCTCTCTGGGACTCAGGCTAATGGAATGATTAGATTAACTTTGTATCCAAAGTCTTTCCCAGCTTCAAAGTTTTAGAATATTCAGACTATCTTAACATTCTGGAAATGGACATTTTATCATATTTCTGACTTAAAAAATAATTGGTCACAGAGCCCCATATTTTCATCTCTTCTCTTGTTCCTTGATTTCTTTCTTAAATACTTGTGAAATTTGATGTAGAGGTACACTCCTAAGAATCAGATGCCACCGCAAAGTTGGAAGGTAACTTTTGGGAAGACCAATTCTATCACGTTATCCACTGTATTCCATGAGCAAAGGTTTTCTCTTTTTTTCTTTTTTCTGATTATTTTCTCCAACAAGTAAGCATATGATGTCCCCATCTTTTTAGGCTGACAAGTCCTAACTGATGACTAGTCCCTGAGGGTGTTTAGGCAGTGCTCTTGGGATGATTGTAAAGGCAAGTGAGAGATAGGTGGGATCTCTGTGTGAAGTTACAGTCATGTGATGGGCATGTATTGCTCTTGTTTGTAACCCTAGTAACTAATTCCATAAGTCTATCCTATTGCCTTTTGGTCAATCCTTATCTAGTGACTTCAAGTTATCATTCTACAGATCACACCTGGGATAACGCTCAGATTTTGACCCCACCTCAACTTTCTGCTAGAATGAAACACATTAAACAAGAAATGGCGAAAAACCACCTCCAGTTTGTACGATTTGAAGCGACAGACTTGCACGGTGTCTCCAGATCTAAGAGCATCCCTGCACAATTTTTTCAAGTGAGTTTTACAGTTATGCTGAGTGTGGTTTCATGACCATTAAAAAGCAGATGTGGTTTAGTGCTCATTTGCATTTTCTTGTAATCTATACAGTAATTTGAGTGGAAGCACAATAATTTGTTTTGCTATTTTCTTTGTCCCTTCCCATATGCACTATTGCTCCCCAAGGAGATGAACACGCAATAGCAATCCCTTTACCCAATAGAAATAGAAAACTAATTAATGCAGGTTATTCCAGCCCTTCTGCCTCAAATAATCATACTCTACAGAACTATCTTCTCTTTTCACACTGCAATTATGAAGATTATATTTTATTTGACATGAGAAAATTGCACCCCAAGACCCAAGAGCAAACACAAAAGCAAAAGGTAGAAATGATTAGAGATGCTTTGCTAGATTAAAAAAAGGCATAGCCTTTCAGCTGTAATTCAAATACAAATATATACAATTGTTGTTAGATAACTTAATGAATATTAATATTTGAAAATAGTGGTATCAAAAACCATTGCATCTCTGGATATAGTTTTAGGGTTTTCTAGGGTCATTTTGTTTCCTGTAAGCCAATATGTACCCTTTTCACTGGGGTGCTTATTCTTATTCTTCCAATTTCAAATAATTCTCCTTCCTGTAGCCAGAGTCCATTCTTCTTTTATTCTAACTTTATAATCAGAGAGTATGTATTGTTAGATAAAACACTTCAAATTTATTTTGGAACTTTTGAAGGTATAATACTCATCAGTGTTTGTATCACAAATATTAATGATTGAAGACTAAATAATTTCAACACTTTATGGTAAACATATAAGTTCATTTGTGAAAGCTAATCTGAAAATATATGCATATATTCAAACATTTGAATATATATTAAATGTGAAAAATACATATTGGATATGTGTATTGAATATATAAATTTTTTTTCTTAGGCAAAAATATGAAATTAATAGTTTGTTGTTTTATTAAAAAAAAGTCACTTAGCTATTTTTTTACTGAAAAGGATTTTCATACAACATGTTCTTACCTTGGTTTGCCCCTTCCCCAACTCCTTCCAGATCCTACACCTCCACACACTCCATGCCGTTTCTTTCTCTCTTTAAAGAATGAAACAAACAAACAAATAAAATCCAAAAAAGAAAACAAGCAACTCTCTGACTCTCTGACACTTTCTGTCTTTCTTCTCTCTCTCCTTCCCTTTCTGTCTCCCTCCCCCTTCTTCCTCTTCCCCTCC
>JADRCD010193138.1:0-21030 GCA_019843815.1 Montemys delectorum | reverse complement strand
GAAGAAGAAGAAGAAGAAGAAGAAGAAGAAGAAGAAGAAGAAGAAGAGGGGGAGGAGGAGGAAGAAAGAAGAAGAAAAATAAATTTTCTTAAGAGGCAGAGAGCCCAGGACTTAAGAAAGGCAATATTTGAATAGTGGGGTAAGGATACTGATGAAGCAGCTGTAAGTCTGGGTCCTTTCACTTCATTTATGAGTGGTGTAGTGGCTAAATGTCTCTTCTTCTCTTAGAGTCTCAGCTTCTTCTTTGGTGGAATTGGGCTGCTGGGATTCAATTTATGGGGTGTTTTGGGATCTGGGGTGCAGAAGCGTGCAGATGCTTGTCTTCCCACCTGCGACAACAATCCATTCAGGCTCCTGAGGTCCCCGTTTCCCCACAGTCACTATGGGTCATCATCCTGGCCTTGCAAGTTTATGGAGAGCAGAGGTGCTAAGTGTATAATGCTGTCTAGAAGCACGGTATAAACATGATTGAACTCTCCTCTCCTCCTGGGAAGAAACTGACCCCAACTATGAGGAGAAGTGTGTTCTAGGAAGGAAGATGGTATCAGATCTCTCCAGAGGCACGTGTGTCCTTAGGAAGCTTATTTTTTCTTGTGGCTCTCACTCCACATCTGCTAGGGATTGCTCTGTGGCCTAAGGTCGGTGGCCCCACTCTCTGTCTCTGTCTCTGTCTCTCTCTGTGTCTCTGTCTCTGTCTCTCTGTCTCTGCCCTGCCTCTGTCTCTGTCTCTCTCTGTCTCTGTCTCTCTGTCTCTGTCTGTCTCTGTCTCTGTCTCTGTCTCTGTCTCTGTCTCTGTCTCTCTCCATTACCCACTCCATCTGTATGTACATGAATGCTCATTTTGAGGGAAGGAACTTCTCTATAAGACTAATCATTTGCTGAAGGGCTCTCAGGTCTCTGCTCTATCTTGGTACCCAACTCTCTCTGCATTTACATGGTTCTGGACATCTGGCCTCTGGCATGGCTGAGGATAGGCTTTGGAGACCAGCAGCTAGACTGTTGAGAACAGAAGCTGCATGTACTGAGCAAGGCTCCACACACAGGCACTCTCTTCATGAGTGAGTCTTCATGACACCTTGTGGCTCACTTGCATTGACCCTATTTTGTAGGACAGGAGACAGAGGCCCAGGTAATTTCATCATTGCATAAGACCACATGGCTAACCTGGCATGCAGACCTTCCCTGTGGCTTAGATCCTACTCTCTTCCCCATCCTTTCTGACCACTTGTGCTGTGGTCCTTCACTGTACTACATGTCCTTGCTGAGTCTAGTCCTCTTCCTAAGTTGGCATTTCATTCTCTCCAGGTGGATGGGCATCTTTTTTTTGTTAGTGTTGGCTCACAGAGATAGGCTCACAGAAGACCTGTGGGTTCGACTGCCTCACGTTATCACTGAGGATTCTGGAACATTCACAACTTTCTCAACATTCAGGGACAGAAATCTGAGCTTAATTGGCTAGAATACTGGCATTGCTTTGTGCCATCACACCCAAGTACTATACTGGGTATGTTTTCTCCTGTATTCTTCTTGACAATACAATTAAAATAGAAATTGCTATTGTCTTCATTGTCCAGATAAGAACACTAAGGCTCAGAGAGGTGAAGGTGTTCATTCAAAGTGATGGAGCAGCTGGAGTCAGAGTCTTCAGTCTGTGTGACTTGGCTTCTAAAATCAGAGCCCTTGCATGTCTTTAAAACTGCAGCTCTCTCGTATTTACTAAGTTGGACACTGTTTTAGTTTCTTCTGAATAATTAATCCCAAAACACCAAAAGGTGTTAAACCCAAGGAAAGATGTGGAAAAGGCACATTTTTATATTGGTGCTTTTAGTGATCTGTATTTCCACACGAGTCAACTCCTGAGCCTCAAAGAGGCCTTTGTCATCAAAGAGGTAGAAACAATTCACAGCTCATAAACTAGAACAATAATAACTATTACACACTTCCTGTGGACTAGATAACCTGCTAGATACTTTCCCTCAGACAACATCCTTTGGTCCTCACACTAGCTTCTTGAAGAGAAAACAGAGATTGGAGGAGGCAGATATTTATCCAGAGTCTTTGTGTGAACAGGTAGTAGAGACAGGGTCCAGTAGGCACCTCCTTTGGGCAGCCAGATCTAATTTTGCCTACATATTGAGATCATCTCAATATGGAGTTTCAGGAGAATAAGTGGCCATCTGAATAAGGTTCCTGGGGTCCCCAAGCATATACAGTACATCAATGCCTTTCAAAGCTCAGGTGAGCCTGGGAGATAGCTCAGCTGGGAGTCAGTCAGGTGTCAGTGCTTACTTTGCAAGCATGAGCACTTGACTTCCATCCACTGAACCCAAGTTAAAAGATTTTAAAAGGCACCACCTTCCCTAGTATACTCAGTACGGGGGCATTGAGGTAGGCAGATAGAGCTCTGGAGTTCAGTAGTCAGCTCATCTAGTCAAAATGATGAACTGTAGGCCAGTGAGAGACTTTGTCTCTTATAACAAGGAGGAGAGCAACCGAGGAACCACACTGAAGTTGATCTCTGGCATTCACATGCACATGAACCCCTATCCCTACCCTTACAGACAGACAGACAGACAGACAGACGCGCGTGCGCGCGTGCGCGCGCGCACGCGCGCGCGCGCACACACACACACACACACACACGCACACGCACACACACATGTACATGCACCTCCTTCTAAACAACTAAAGCCCATTAGGTGACTCTGGCATACAACGAGGGTTAATATTGCACGAGTGCTGGCAGATAGTCTTTATCACCCCGAGGTAGTCCCCTGTGACGCTCCTTGTCTAAGCCCTTGATCCACCTTGCCCTTGATTCTCTCCTCCTCCTCCCTCCCAGGTCCCAGGTAAGGGAGACAAATGCCACAGTAGCTTCCCACAGAGGCTGCCAGAAGAAATGCAACACAAGATGCGCACATGTTTCCACACCTTCTGGCCACCTTAGTTTTAGAGAGTTGGAAGGAACGGGTGCAATTAATTTTCAAGTTTTATCTAACCCAATATAGATAAAGTTTCATCACTGCATGGTAAATATAAGTGTAATTCATGATGGGCTTCTGGTAGTTTGTTTATTCTTGCACTGTGTCTTTGGACTACTGTGTGCCTTTTATGCTCACAGAGCATCCCTTGGTTTGGACTAATCACATTGCAAGTGCTTAGTGGCCATGTAGGACTGGTAGCTGTGACTCTGAACAGTTCTGGTTGAGTCACATCCTCTATTTTTCCTCCCAAAGCTTCATCATCATACAGGAATTGTGACATAATGCCTAGAAGAGAAAATTTTTTCTCCTCCTGAATTTTTGTCACCTTCTAGGTATCAATCTGTCTTACTACCTATATGTTCTCTTTTCAATTGCCAATGCTCAATCTTTGTAGCTGGGCAATGGCTCAGTGGGTAAGGTGTTTGCCATGAAAGCAGGAAGATTTAAGATAAATACCCAGAACACATATAAAATCAGGGTCCCAGGTAAAAGCAGGGTACTCCAGTATGCCTGTGATCCTGGTATTTGGAGGTGGAGACAGGAGGATCCCCTGGGGTTTGCTGGCCAGCCAACCTAGCCAATCTACAAATTCCAGGTTCAGTGAGGACACTTACCTCAAAAATCTAAACTAGAGAGCAATTGATAACCAACATTGATCTCTGGTTTCTACATGCACATGCACACACACATACTGTACACACACACACACACACACACACACACACACACACACACTCAAGTCATTATTTGGTCTCTCAAATTCCTATTGTATCTTTATGAGGGGATAGATTGTAAAGCAGATTTTAGGAGCCTGCCTTTCTTGGGTGCCGGAAAGCTCCTCCTCCAGCTTCATACTCCTTCTTCTGTTTATTTGTTTTTAAGATGAAAAATGACTTGAAAAAAAACTATTTGATGATATGGATTAGGAGAAATAAGAAACTGTCCATTTCTTTTGGCCAGGTAATTTTCTAAGCAAACAGCCTCAACTGTGGAAAAGGTTCCGTGCCAAGAGATGCCTATCAGGGTCTTATTTCTACTATGAAATAATTGGATACAACCCAGACATTCCGTGTTCGCGCAGCAATTACAGGGGTTGAGCCCAGTCTGGGGGTGGGGGGAGACTCACACTGTCGGTTAAGAGAATATCAGAGAGTCACCGGGCAGGGGACTTTTTATATTAAAATATTAAAATGTGAAAGGGAGAAGATAGAATCAAAATCGCGTGTGCAGAATTATAACTAGACGAAAATACCTCAGGACCACAAAATGACAGCAGGAAAATTCACAAAAAAAGTTTAAAGCACCGCAGTTGTTTTCTGGTGATTTGATGATGTGAATTTTCTTCTTCCTTCGAGAGCGAGCACTCCTTTCTCAGTAAAATAACCCTTATTCAAATAAATAAACATTGTTAAGTATGAAAACTAGTCAAGAAACAATTTTAAAAGTTTTGCATGTTAGAAACATCATTTCAAGACGCCCATAGGCTCTTGGGGGCGGGGAGCCGAGGAGGATTGTGGGTAGGAAGGATCCTTTCCTGCCAGGGGCAGATTTGCATTTTACACGCTGGTGCTTCCTTTCTGACAGTTTGGAGAGTCCTTTCCTAGAGCCTGGAGCTGGGGACACTCCTTAAACAAAAGGCGG
The DNA here is from genome assembly GCA_019843815.1 of Montemys delectorum. Taxonomy (NCBI): domain Eukaryota; kingdom Metazoa; phylum Chordata; class Mammalia; order Rodentia; family Muridae; genus Montemys; species Montemys delectorum. The sequence continues at coordinate 16,405 of JADRCD010193138.1, read as the reverse complement.
GTTTGTGAGGAAGACCCTTCTTCATTGCTGTTGGCACAACAAACTCTTTCTTCAGCCTGGGGTTACAAAATGCAGGCATTCAACGTCTCCAGGAAGGAGACGGACAAGGCCACTGCTCAGTTGCTGTAAGTCTAAAATTAAGTATCTCACTAGCGCAATTATGTCCCAAGTTCCCTTGGCACGAGGACCCTTGTTTCAGGATTTGAAACTTAGTTGCAACCCTAAGGACTTCCAAAGCCTACAGATTCTAAAAGGAGGATTTGTAACTTTTCCTTATCCTAAAATAAACTCAGAAGGTGGAGCATTAGCTGAGGCACTTTATAAAAGAGGTGCTAATGTACCCTTTTGCAGATACAAAACTGAGGCTTGGAAGTGAAGAAAGACACTAAAGGAGCAGAAGGCAACTTTGGGGTTCAGCTTTGGATCTTCGTGGCTCCCCAGCTCATGTGCTTCCCAGTTCACCTCTTATGCTTTGTATGCAGGAGCCCCAGATGTGAAGTTGTCCATGAAGACAGAATTATCAGATTGTTGGATGGGTCCTAATCCTGACCCATGATCACAGTCATACAGCATGTCCCAAATAGACCCTGCTGATCAATTTAGCCAAAGGGGGATTTTCACATAAAGAGGATGCTAAGCCCTCATCAGAAAAGACAAGGTGGTCAGTGGGATGCAGAAGGGTTATTCAGAATGCAAGCAACAGCCTCTCTTCTAAAGAGGAGCACCAACCCAAGCTCATGGTGGCTCATGTGTCATCCTCTCTGACAAGGATCCACAAAGGGTCCTGTGTATTCAGCAGGTGATGGGGGTTGCCTTCTTGGGGCAAGCGGAAGACTGATGGCAATCTTGGCGGAAGATGGAAGGAAAAAAGGCAGTCAAACTACAAACGCACAAGCTATCAGCATGATTCATGAAGTAATTATGGAATAATACAGTATAAACTATTAGGAGATAATAGTAAGTCGGAACTGACCCATCCCTCGGAGAACTTGGGGCTGACGAGCCTGCCGATTATTTGCTAGCCCCCAAAGTCTATGAACCAGTGTAATGTGAGCCAAGCTTGGCAGCTGGATTCAAAGGAGATAGGTCTATTATCCCTTTTTACATTAAACTGTGAGAACCCGCTGATGGGAAAACATAAATGCAAGCAGTTAGGCTAATATCAGCACTAACATCCAGGTAAAATGATAATTGCCAGACACCTAAAATCTCCAGAAATGAGATGCATTTAAACCACTCAAAGCTGAAAACAAACCCAGGTTGAAATGATGGCTACGCCATTCTAACTAGAAAGCGCAGAATTGATAACAGTAATGGAGGCCAAGAGGGCTTCGATGCTTCCTGTGGGCGGGGTAACGACACAGAATCCATTTGAGCTAATTCGCATAAGGAAGCAGTGAAGACCCCTCCACCTGCTCCTGGCTGGGAAAGGCTAAGACTTACAGGGTCGGAGAAGCTCAGGCTAGCATAGAGATCAAGTGTGCACGACAAGATTCAAACCTCCGGGATGGGCCTCAGTGTCTGAGCATCTTCTAGCACTTCAGGCTACATCGGAAGACATTTGAGAGGGATTGGTGAACCCATAGCATCCAGGAGAGCCTGAACTTCTGAAGAGCTGTGAAGGAAAGGGGACATCTCCCTGCGGTTGTTGTGTCACCGCAGAGGACAAGCAGATAGTGGAATCAGAGGTTGAGAACATCTCGCCCAGTGTGCACCAATGTGACACAGCCCAGTCACTTGCCTCAGGGACACAAGGATGGGTGAGACTCAGTTCCCAAGGAACTCACACTTTGTCCTCTGGCTTCCAACCCAGATGCACAAGGCTATACAGAAACTAGAGATTTCACCCTCTTCCAGTATAGATTTGCAGAAGGAAGAGGGATTCTGTTTATGCTTGCTGCTCATTCCTTCATCCCACGGGGTGTGGACCTGGGTAGGAGCATCCTGGAGAGTCCCAGCCTAACTCAGCCTCCTGGGACTGTTTCGTGTTGTTATGGGGTCCCCCAGACTCTCTGGATGGTTTCAAACATAGCACATAACTACCGTGTCTCTAAGTGAGTCACTAGTTTTGATGAATCTTAATCCAAGGCAGGAGAGGGGTCATGCTAAGCCACACTGGAGCCTGAAGCTGCTGATCCAGGGCATGAATGCTGTCTTTATCTAAGGCAGGTTTTGAGTATCATAGATTTTCTTTTAACATGGATTTTGATTTTTTATTTTTTCTTTGTATATACTCACTGGTACATGGTTTTGTGTTGCATAAAACCATTTGAAAAACTACATATTGTACGTTGCATATGTCCCCTATCTCTCCCTTACTATTTCTTCTATCATTAATTCCTCTTGTTTCCCTAGGCAATTTTGTTTATTCCTTCATGTTTTACACACACACACACACACACACACACACACACACACACACACTCAATTTGATATGTCTATAAAGTCTCAGAATCAAAAATGAAAGAAAACATATGATTTTCTTTTTGAGACTAGCTTAATTTACTGAATATGATCATCTCTAGCAGTTTCCAGTTTTTATTTACTGAGACAGGATCTAGTGTTGCCCAAACTGACCTTGAACTTACTGTGTAGCTGGAGATAGCCTTGAACTTCTGATCCTCCTTTCTCTGTCTCCGGCGTGCTAGGATTACAGGTGTGCTCTACCATGGCCGATTTTATTCAGTGTTGGGGATCAAACCCAGGGCTCCGTTTATACCAGGGAGGTATTTTATCAAGTGTGCTACATCCCTAGCCATAGTTTTGACTTTTCTTCGAAAAAGTATCAAATTAAAATGTTTTTTTCATCTTGGCTACTGAAATTTTTGGCATACTTTAAATCTTGCACCTGGAACAGCTACCTCCTCTTTTCCTGGTCCCCGAGGAGAGGATGACATGGCTGAATGGCTACTACATGCCAGGGAATTTGAGCCCAGAGAACTATTCAAGGTGTCAGGAGTGCCTCTCACAAATGGAAACAGAGGCCAGGAGAAGAACTGATCTTCCTGCTGAATGAACAGCATTTCCCAGAGACAGAACTTCTCCCTCTCCCTCCTCCCTCTCTGTCTGTCTCTCTATTTGTCTCTGTGTCTCTCTTCCCAGTCTGCCTGTCTGTCTCTCTCCCCCTGTCATTCTGTCTGTCTGTCTCTCTCTCCCTGTCTATCCCATCTGTCTCTTCCCTATCTGTCTGTCTCTCTTACCCTGTCTGCCTCGCTTTCTCCTTGTCTTCTCTGTCCTTGACTCCCTGTCTCCCTCTATGTCCCTGCCCCCTTCACACCACACCCCTGTAACTAGCATCTAATGGATTCATCAAAGCCAGGTCTGTTTGATAAGATGGAAGGTACCAGGGCTTCAGTTGACTGATACAGATAGCAACTGGGCGGTCAGATTTGTCACTGTGCTCCAGCACAGAGGAGCTCTCAATCTGCACAAATGGCCTTGGTCTTGAGACAGAAATATTCCTAGAGCAGAGGAGGGTGATTCATCAGGCTGCCAGGATTGGATGGAAATATCTCCTGAAAGTTTCCAGCTTCCTTCCTTCTAATCTGGGCTCCTGGCTGTGTGCTCCTGAGATGCCTTGCCTGCTCTCGAAGACCTGGATGAGACCTGTGGAGGCTAGTGGACGACCCTGGGCTCTTCGAATCTGGGGGCCTGACCTTGTTGGTTCCATCCCACTGCTTGTGAGCACAGTGACATCTGATGACTTGGCACAAGCAGAACTCTCCAGGTTAGGAGCTCTAAGGGTAAACCCCAGCTCCACTGTTGATGAGATTAGCAACGGGGGCTGGAGGACAGGTCATTTGATAAATCATTTACTTTGCATGCATAAGAGCCTGATTTTTATCCCCAGAACTATGTATAAGTGCCAGGCATGCTTGTAACCACAGTACCTGGGATAGCAGAGACAGAAGGATGCCTGGCACTCTCAGCTCACTGCACAGTCAGTCTAGCCTAATTGTTGTATTCCAGGTCAGTAAGAGCCTTGTCTCAAAGGTGAACAATGTTTCTGAAGATGAAAGCCAGGGTTGCCCACCAGCCTCCACTTACATATCTACATGCACACACATACACACACACACACACACACACACACACACACACACACACACACACAGTTAAAAACAGATTAGAAATGCCAGCCACTTTTGAGTGCTGCCTGACTTTTTTATACAAGCCAGCCCATGGGTACAGTCATGGAAACTGAGGCTTCCAGGGATGCTATTGCTCAAAGGCATGTAGAAGCTAATGGCTGGATCCAAATTACTCTGATTGGTTTCACTTCAAAGAGCTTTCCAGACATACTTCCTCTAAGTCATGTGACCTGGGACAGAAGTCCACAAGACCTTCCAAAATCTCACTTTTCTCACTTGGTCACAGAGGCTAAGCATGCTCTGAGCATTCTTGTGAGGTGAGACAAATTCCTGTGATAAGACTCTATGGGGTTTCCTCTGCTTCCAATTCGGCACAGAGTGAAGAGAACAGAGATGAGTTGTTCTAGAGACCTGAGAGAACAGAGATGAGATGTCCTGGAGACCTGATATATTCTGGAAAGGCAAAAGAGCCTTCCTTCCGGGTTTTTGGGTGAGACAGAAGGCAGCTTCCTATGATATACAGAAGTTGAGCCTATGGGATAGGGGTAGAGGACATAAACAGAAGAATCTGGGGTGGCTTCCCAGAAGAACTGATATTTGGGGTGTAGTTGGATGAAGTGCAGGGAAAGGAACTCTAGGAAGATGTAACGGTATGTGGATCCCAGGGGTAAGAAGCATCAAGGCATTGCATGTGGGTGTGGCCACAGATGCGTGGCTGAAGCGTCCTCTATGGTTCTTGGGGGAGAGGAAATATTTGAAATATTACAGCAGTAGAGAGATGGATTCTGTTAGTGAAATGCTTACCTTGCAAGCATGGGGACCTAGAACCCATGTAAGAAAGTCAAACACTAGGGTAATTGGTATGACTCCAGCACTAGGACAGGAGAGTGAGGGGAGAAGACAAACATATCCCAGCCATACCTGACCATAGCAAGCTTCAGGTTCAGTGAGAGACACTGTCTCAAAAATAAGATAGAGGGCACTAGAGAAAGACTCCCAGGGTTAACCTCTGACCTTTACATGGGCAAGCATGAGGGAGTGCATCTGTATGTACATATGCATAACATACTTGAACACACACACACTAAGTAGTTCACTTAGGAGCCAGTCATGAAATAAGTTCAGTGTGATTCCATTATGTGAAGCTTCTAAAGTCATCAAATCCATGGAAACGGAATCCAAATGGCAGTGCCAGGGGCTAGAAGGAGAGCTGTTGTTTAATGGGTACTGAATGTTAGTTTGGGTTGATTAAAAGGTTCTGGAAATTGGTTATATAACCTGTGAATATATTTAGCACTATTCCACTGTGCACATAGAAATGGTCAAGATGGAAATTTTTACATTGTGGGTTTTTTTTCCTTCCCAAAACACTTTTGAATTTTTTTTAAAAAGCATTTTTTTCTAATGGAGAATAATAATAAAAAGGTTAAGAGACTCTGGGTTAGGGCACAGCATTGGAGGAGGTGGGAAACACCTCTAGAGGAGATGTGGTAGCAAGGCTAGGCCCCACCAAGGTCTTTGAGCTCATGCTGGTATGCTGCAGTTCTATTCCTATGGGCTGTAGTCAGGAAGGCTTTTAGGGGAAAATGTTTGGTCGTGTGGCTTATTTGGTCTAGTCAGTTCTGCTGCCTTGAAACCACTTAGTAAAGCATAGTGGCTCCTGAGTGTAATCCTAGATCTTGTGGGAGAGTGATACAGGGTTTGAGGATTGAGGCCAGCACGGGCTTCATAGTGAGTACTAGGTTAGCCTGGGATATGTCATACTGTCCTTTTAAGTATTAAAGATGAGAAAACAACTTAAAAACTGTCTTTGGCAATGTGCAAATCAACAGGAAAGGCTCAGATCCAGGTCAAACTATTCCCAAAGACAAACACAGCCATTTGACTGACCCATGGGCCACATTTTGCTGACCTCTGCTGTGTCCCCTGGACAAGCTACTCAGGGATCATTAGATTTTAAAAAGCCATTTGGCATCTGTGCAGACACTGGATGGGAGAGACTAGGAAAGAGAAAAGGCTGACTTCAGGGTTGGACCCCAAGAAAAGTAGAGAGGTACTTTCCTTCTCTCAGGGTAGGCCTTGCTTCCCTTTCTTGGGCTCCTGGTATCTGACAAAGGTAGGGACTGAGCCTCTTTGACATGGCTTTAGCTGCAGGAAGGAGAGACAGAGCCAGACTCGGCAGTGGCGACACTTAGCTGGGTATCTGATGTTTTGCTGGAGGTCATTTGTTAGCCAAGCCTTCCGTCCCCTGTCACCTCCCACTCATCTCTGTATTTCAGAGCTTTGATTCATTAACTCCAACTGCTGGGATTGCAGGTAACATTCAGAGTTGCATTTTAAGTAGGCAAGGATGACTGCTTTAAAAGTGGCCCTTCTAAAAAGGTTAATATTATAAATGCATCTTAAATGCCTAATGCATAACCAAATGCCAAAAATATGGAAATGTCAGCAGCGCTAAAAATCAGAGCAAGATTAAAAAAACAAAAAAACAAAAAACAAACAAATAGAAAACCAGGTCACCTTTGCTCTCTGTATGCTGTGCTTTATGGGGGCGAGGGAGGTCTACGCTGCTAAAGCAATTTCTAGAGAGACACTTGGGTTCCCTGGAGACCAGAGTGCTCTGCCTGGAAGCTAGTATTGGCCCAAAGGTGAAAGACCCTCCCATGAGAACTCCGGATGGATCATCACCACCATGGGGTGGTCTCAATCTATCAGAGTGTTGATTTTCTTCAGTGTATAGAAAGAATGGTAATTGCTTTTTTTTTTTTTTTTTTTTGTCCTTCACAGAGTTCTTAATTAGCTGAGAATCCACCATACCTGTTGGATGCTTTTTCCCTTAGTGCTTAGGCTAATGAACGACAGCAGACAGGAAATGCTCTATAACAACATTTTTTTTTGAACACTGTACACTCTAGTATCTATCCTCACTTGGCTCTTGAAGTTGGAGAACATTCCATTAGATAAATCCTAACATTTTAGATATGACTTCCCTCAGGCGTGCTTGGGTTGCATGGGAGATGTTGTCAGAGTGAAGCTTTTGTAAGACTTGGAGGGGTTATTGTTTACCAGAGTACCCAGGTTGTTGATGGTGTTGTGGAGGAAGGCATTCGGGACGCTTCAAGTAAACTACAGAGGGTGCTCCTGCCTCGCTCGGCAGCAACTCTGCAGGCCTGAGTGTGTGAGCTGGTTTGAGGGTGAGATGTGACAAGACCTACCTGTACCTGAGTGAGTATGACCGTGTGTGTTTGTGTGAGCAGGCCTGGCCTGAGACCCAGTCGGGGCTCCTGAGGTGCCTGGGGTGCCTTACTGAAAGAAGAACTCACTAGTGCATCCCAGTCTGAACTCGTGATCCTGAAACCCTAAGAAGTGTGTCTTAAGTCCTCTTACCCTGGTCTCAACATCTGGGTAGACAGCTGTGCAGAGTAAAAGACAAGGTTAAAAATGTAGATCAAAGAGGAGAGCTGAGACCCTCGTCTTTAAAGACTTTCCAAGAGGCTGGCGAGAGGATGGTTCAGGGCTAAGAAAATGTATCTAAAGTTTGGTTCTCAGGTCCCAACAGACAACTTACAACTGTATGTAACTCCAGTTCCAGAAGATCCAGTTCTTCTTCTGGCCTCTGTGGGCACCTTCATCCACAGGCACAAATCCATATACTCACATCCACATGCATCTACATGATTAAAAATAAAAACACCCTAAAGCAACTTTCACAACAAGCATGGATCTCCTTAAGTCTGGGACGTTCTTTGGGTCTTCAAGATCGTCCACTCTAGCTGTAATCAATTAATACTGTGTAGCTGATTCCCAAGAAGACTTTGTTAAACCTCTGGAGTCTTGGGTGCCATTTCCCAGATTCAGACTCTGCAGGTCAGGGCTGGGGGCCCTGAAGACAGGGCTGGGAATCTGTATCAGGGCTGGGAAACTTGTGCACACTCTTTCTTTTCCCAGTTATTCTGATGAGGTTTGTCCAGGACCACCCACGGAGAAACTCTAGCAATGAATATCTAACCCATCATCCAAACCAGCTCACTTCAGAAAGTGACTGGCAAACTGAGGCTGTTTTGGTCAATGTCATGTCATGCCCACTTGTTTATCTATTGCTTACAAGTGTTTGTAGAGTCTAGCAGCAGAGCCCTGTAATTATGACAGAGACGACCTCATGGTCTTCAGAGCATATGGTATTTAGTGTGTGGTTCTCTGTTTATATAGTCTACTGAGTCTGCTGACCCTGCTTTGGGTCACTGTTTGGCAAATATTTGTTCCCTCAGCCCATCCTACTGTGAATAGAATGTACTTTTCTGTGTCATTGATGCTAGGATTAGCTGTGACTCTCACCTGGAGAGATGGGCTATTAGGGGACCTAACATAAGCTTGTACTGCGAAGTGGGATCTCTTGTTATTCTCTTATGTCAATGATAGTCAGCCTGCCTGCTCAAGGAGATTGAGAGCCTCACGGGAACAGTGGCAAACTTGTGACTTGTGAGATTTTTAGTGCAGCCACTCTAGCAGAGCCATCTTTAGATAGCTCATCCCAACCTGCCCAAAGTTAAAAACAATTAGGCTGGTTTTTAAGAAACCATGGACTTTTCAAGTTGCTTGTCAATCAGTGTCACTGTGATTATTCCTGATACAGGGATGCTACTAATAATTAGTCACATTTATAGGCATAACCTGAGTTTGATGACTTTAGCTCCAACCTAGCCATCCTCTTTAAATTGGAAGGTGGGTATTTGACCAGGCACCTAAGTATGTAATTGAATTGCCTAATTCTTCTCTGAATAATGGGCACTCAGTTGAGCATGAGAGGGATGGGGTGGGGTTTAATAGTTTGTTTTTTTGTTTGTTTTTTGTTTTTTTTTTTTTTTAGATAAACTGGAGAGGGCACAAGGGAGCTGGAGTTCTTTGCTGATGAAGCCCCCTTCTACATACCCCTTCTTGTGATGAACGGTCTCCATGAGCAGAATGAACAGCAAGACAAATGTAAGTGTAGGGAAGCTGCACCAAGAATAATCACAGGGTCCTCAACATATTTTGATTCCAATTTAATGTTGCTTGGTGAAAGAGAATGTGTTGTGAATAAATAAAGATCAGTCCTGCCACCATTAAGTGGCAGGTGACATTAGCAGAGGATGGCCTTAAATCATTTGAGAGCCTTAATGGTACCACTCACAGTACAGAAGGAGGGGAGCCCTCCTCAAAGGCACTCCACGAGGGCGTTTGCAAAGCAGAGGGTTCACTGTTGCCAATCTCAGTTTGTGCTGGAAACTTAAAGTGCAAGGTAGCTTTCATGGACAGGTGAGAACTTGTGTGTGTGTGTGTGTGTGTGTGTGTGTGTGTGTGTGTGTGTGTGTGTATGTACTGTATGTCGATGGGCACATTCGTATGCTTGCTATATCTTATAACTATACGGCATTATGATCCTGCATGTGTTTACATGTATGTGTACAGATGTATGCATATTTTTATACGCATATGTTTCCTGATAACTGTCAGGATCCCTTTTCCTGCCAGCTTCCTTCCTGACAGTGTGGCCATTCCTAGAGGAATACAATGCCTGTCTTGCTCTCTATAGGCCAGTTAAGGCTACATTACAATCCTGTGTGATCATAAAATTTCTGCTCAGTGTGCTTACACCATTAAGGCCACAGCTCTGTTTGAGGCCATGGAGGCTGTGGAGGTGGCTTTTTTGATGTGACTCTATGTGATCTCTTTTGAATATTGCAGATAGCAGAGCATTCGAACAAAGCCATGATCTTTTCCATAGTTCCTCTCCACACCTCATCAGTTCCGGGTTGAGCCTGTTTTGAAGGATGACCCCAGGGTACTCTATCAGAGGGGGTTAAGAGGTAGCCAGGAGGGCCATGCGGGCCAAGGCTACAGGAATTGATCTAGACCAGCCTTAGATACTGTTCAGAGGGTGTAGACACTCATCTGCTAAGAAATCCTGACCAAGCCAGTCGGCCAAGGTCAGCACTCAGAAGTAGCTTTAACAACAGATCTGAGGAGGAGGAAGGATGGCTGAGACCAGCCGGTGGTCAGTAGACTAAATCTAAGTTACAATTGAATACTGGCTATGAGCACACTAGAGGGTCCCAAGACTCTGGTGTCTCCTATTCAAATGGCTCAGGAATATGCTCAGGGATCAACTCTGCAGAGAGTAAGGGCTCTCATGCAGAAAATACTCCCTAGCAAAGCCCAGTTATCCTTCAACATCTTAGAGCAGCCCCTCCCGCTCACTCTTTCTGAGCCCCTCAGTCCAACCCTATGGTTCTTGGCTGATTCTACTAGCTTCTTCAAGAGCCTGTTCAACCTTCCTGGATGTTGAACTTTTCTCTGGACATTAGCAGACTAGAACCCAAGCTACTCCGGTTGAAACTTGTCTCGGACCACGTCCCATTACAACTGAGTGTTACACGTTTCCTGGCCTTATCTCTCCAGCCAGTCTGCCTGTTCCCCGGATGCAGGAGGAGCTGTATTTGCTCTGCTTCCTTCCTACATTGACCATTTGAAGGTGCTCAGGCCAGGTCCTTTCACTAAGATGATAGGGCCTTTCTTCCTATGAGTCAGCTCAGGCTCTGCATTCTATGATGTCAAGAATTCTGTGTGATCCTCCTGTCCATGGACCTTAGGCCCAGCCCAGCCTAATTCTGGAGCAAGCATATCCTCACTACCACCAACTCCATCTTCACATGTGTTCGTTCAGACGTGAGCCTATCTCTTCTCTATAGACAAAGCATGGCTAGACCCTCTAGAAGGGCCATGTACTTTTCTGCTCATACCTGAGTTGCCCTTTGCCCTTTGGGTCTTACACTTACCTTACACTTCTTTATGGACTCCCCAGGTTCTTCCATGATGTGTATAGCTGCCCTGTGGAATTTGCTTGTGTCTCATGGGGCACTTAGTATATCACGGTGTCAAAATGTGTTGGAATTAAGCCAGGTGTGGTGGCTAGTGTCTGTTAAAACATTTGGGAGAGCAAGGCTCTTCTCAGACCAGATCTAATTTAAAAAATCCTATTTATTTTTATCCTACATTCTGTCATGTGGCTGGTTACCTGTGCTCAGGTACCATGTGGCAGTCTCATCACATCTTTCCGGGTGGCTATCTCCAGAATTCTTTCTACCTCCTGGATGTCCCACCTTCTATTCTACCCTTTCCAATAGGCCATAGGCTTTTTAATTGGCAGGTTATATATCCATACAATCCAAAACATATTCTTTCTGCATTGGACTACAGAGGGAGAATCCTTCTAAGATAAAAAAGATTTTGCCGATGTCAAATTTCCCGAGCTACATATTTCAACTTCCCTACCAGATGGTCAGTTCCACCAGAGCTGGGCTACATCTTAATCCCCCTTCCCCAACACCCCAAGTACAGTCTGGAGATGACTTTCACTGAAACACTTGAAGCAGTCTTTGGATTAGTTGCTGAGGAAGGGAGGCACGTCTATGAATCCAGTGGGAATGCTGATGGCTGAGAAGAGCAGGAGCTGTTGTGTGATCCTCAGGACATCTCACTTCTGGGCAGAAAAGAGTCTCCTGCAGTAGCACCCAGCTACATAAAATAAGATGTTGGCAGCCACTGTGACCTGGTAGGCAAGTGGCACCAGAAAGGTGTGTCCCAGACCATATATTCCTCACATAGAACTCTTTGAGACATGCTAGTGAAGGAAAGCCTGTCCAGAAGAACTGACTTAAATTCTTAGAATTTAAGAGTTCTTATCATTGAAAAGTTTTTTTTTTTTGTTTTTTTTTTTTTTTTTTTTTTTTTTTTTTTTTTTTTTTTTTGTTTTTTTTTTTTTTTTATCACTGTATGACCTGAGTCATGGGTTCAGTCTCTCTAGGTCTCAGTTTCCTTGTCTATACATCCCTATCTGTTAGGTTTGAGATGAAGGTTAGATGAGATGCTACATTAAAAGAAACTGACAAAGCTTTCTTTGACAGTACTAGATCCTACTACAGTCTCTCCTTCCATTGAGCCCTGCTTACATAGATTGATATGTGTTAACTGGTGACTTCAAGAATACACTTATTTATGTCTAGTTAGTAGATTGTGCTCTCTTTGAGGACAGTCTTCCTCTCTGTGTTCACCTATGCATTCCCATAGTTGCGCATTTGTTGAATAAATGAATGAATGAATGACCATGAATTATGAGTCTTAAGGGTTCATGCCACTATATAGAGCAACACCTTGCTTATTTACCACTGAAGACAGAAGTTTGAATCAGCAAATCGACAGAATGTTTTTAAAGTAAAATGTAAAGAAACTCATAAAGAACCTTCCAAGAAAGGTTAGAAATAAGGACACATGCTCCACCATGTTCATAGCAGCCTTATTTATAATAGCCAGAAACTGGAAACAACCCAGATGTCCCTCAACAGAGGAATGGATACAGAAAGTGTGGTACATCTACACAATGGAGTACTACTCAGCTATTAAAAACAATGAATTTATGAAATTCTTAGGGAAATGGATGGATCTGGAGAGTATCATCCTGAGTGAGGTAACCCAATCACAAAAGATCACACATGGTATGCATTCTCTGATAAGTGGTTATTAGCCCAGAAGTTTGGAATATAGGAAGAATGACCCACAAACCACAAGAAACTTAAGAAGAAGGAAGACCAAAATGTGGACATTTCATTCCTTCTTAAAAAGGGGAACCAAACACACACAGAAAGAGTGGCAGAGATTAACTATGGAGCAGAGACTGAAGGATGGACAAGCATATAGCTATCTCCTGAGAGGCTCTTACAATACCTGACTAATACAGAGGTAGAGGCTCACAGCCATTCATTGAACTGAGTACACTGTCCCCAATGAAGGAGTTAGGTAAAGGTTCTATGGAGCTGAAGGGTTTGCAGCCCCTTAGGACAAACAACAATTACTAACTAGTACCCTCAGAGCTCCCAGGGACCCAACCACCAATCAAGGACTATACAGGGTGGGACTGAATGTTCTGGCAGCATGTGTATAGTAGAGGACTGCAAATTTGATCATCAGTAGGAGGAAAGGACCTCGGCCTTGTGAAGGTTCTGTGCCCCAGTGTAGGGGAATGCCAGGGCCAATAAGTGGGAGAGGGTGGGGTGGCAGGCATGGGGAGGGGGGAAGCAAAAGAAGTTTGTTCTTGTTGTTTTTGTTTGTTTGTTTGTTTGTTTTTTGGAGGGGAACCTGGGGAAGGGAAAATTTACATGTAAATAAAGAAATTATCTAAAAAAAAAAAAAAGAAAGGTTAGAAACCACTGAATTCCTAACTATGCTCCTAACTATTCCTAACTATGCTCCTAGAGGTCTTGCCTGGAAGGCTGTCTTATACAGATAAGACTAATTTGTAATTGGTAAACGGCCATTGATATTCAAATGCAGCAAGGTGTGAAGGTTGTTAAAAAGACTTTGTTCTCCTGAGTGGACAAAACATCACCCCTGCAGTGTTAGAGATTAGCATATTTTTTTTTTTTGTAATAGCATTCTTTCATGTTTCTCTCCACAAACGTTTATTGAGTTCTTCTGGATCCCCAGATACTACGTTAAGCACAGCACAGATTAAGGCAAGGCTTCTTGCTCACACCTGCTTTATGGTCTAATTACAAGTGATGGTCAATAATTAAGAAAACCATGCCTGGAAAGTATGGAACAGATTTTCTGCAGACAGGTGTGCTCAAGGCCCTTCTTATCTTGGCTACTTTTGACAAGACAGCCAGATCACAAGGACAGCGAAGCACAGAGAGAAATAAGAAATGGTTCAGGGGTCCCAAGGAGGAAAAGAAGTATATTCAATCAAATAGTGGAGAGGGTGGGGTTGGGGGTGTCACATGACTGAAGTTGGAGAAGGTAGGGAAGAATGAGTTGTGGTGGGTGTCACAATCCCTGGGTTTGCAATTGCTCTCAATATACAAGGAATGTAAGCAGGGATAGGCATGATCTGATAGCCATTTCTCTGGCTCTTATGTGGGGACCAAGAATGGAAGGATGCAAGGTTGGAAGCCAGTGAACATCCAATTAGTCTCCAGCTTTCTCCTCTGTCTAACCATCTGGGTTGCTTCTCCTCGGGTCAGGCCTCTGCTCACTGGTGCATCATGTCCTGACATGTCCACCAGGCACCTCAGTGACTTCAAGCATCTCTTGATGGTTTGTCAGTGCCTGAGCCCTTGTTTTCTCCAAGAATTCCTTCAGCTCCTATCACTCCAGCTACCCAGTCCTGCACTCACCACCCGCTATCCTATTGTTGCTGAAGACAGCTTCACCTTCGAAGATTTTAAGTATCTACTCTAAAATCAACTTCTCATCCTACCAATCCTCTAAGAGAGGGCAGTGGCTTAGAGCATGGCGCTCACAGCAAGGCTGGAAACATGGCGTTTTCACTGGCATTCTCCAGTGTATTTCTGGAGTAGAATCAACAGCCTTAATTGGTCAACTGGTTAGAAGGAGAAGGCAGAGGCTCAAAAAAATAAATCAAGGAGAACTCTCAGATATTTGGTTTAACATAGTCAGCTGTGGTGACACTTTCTAAGATGGGAAAGGATGAAGCAGGATGGGAGGCAGTTTGGGATTTTATAAGTGGAGATCTGTGTGTGTGTGTGTGTGTGTGTGTGTGTGTGTGTGTTGCATGCACATGGATTAGGAACAGAGTGTTTGACATCAAGTGCAGTGACACATGCCTTTAATCCCAGCCCTAGGGAAGCAGAAGCCAGTGGATCTCTGTGAGTTTGAAGCCAGCCTTGTCTACAGAGTGAGTTCTAGGACAGCCAGAGCTACACAGAGAAACCCTGCCTCAAAAACCCAAAAACTAAATACCCAAAGAAAAATAAAGCATTCTGTTTTGACCATGCCAAGTTCGAGATCAACATTAGACATCCATGCAGAGATGGCAAGTCAGCCTCTGCATATTTACAACTTGAACTCTGAGAAGTGATTAAAGCCAAAAAATACAGATCTAAAACATTTGCATATAGATTACCAAGGGTGAGGGACATCGATAAGGAAGAGAAAGAGGCATGGGTAGAGAAACTTGGATATTTAGTTTCAGCAAAAAGGGAGGAACCTACAAAGAGCTGGACACAGAGGCCAGTTACTTGGGAGTGGACCCCAAGAGTGAGCCCTTCTTAAAGCCAAGAGAAGATAGTGCTCTGGAAAAGTGGGATGAACAGTATCCACTTCTGCAGTGGAAGGCGGCAGTGTGAGAATGGAAAGCTGGCCACCAACGGCCTTGATAGGAGGTCTGTGTAGTGGTGAGGTGGGAAAATGAGGTGGTGCAGAAGCACTGGCATGTGCAGAGATACTTCTATTTAAAGGAAGTTTTGCTGTAAAAGGGGACAGATAAAGTAGAGCAGAGAGAAATGGTCAAGTGTGCAGCAGGCAGCAGGTCTGAGAACAAGATTGTCTGTCCAAGGCAAGACTACGGAAAGATGGAGGAACAGAAGGTACACAGGAGGCAGAACATTAGAAGCACATTCTTTGGGCTAGAGAGATGAGTGGGATCTGGGACACACAAAGAGCGGTGAATTCTGAACCATGGAGGGATACTTGATCGACAGAAACAATAGGCAAGGCAGAGATGATAGCTTTCCACAGGCAGTAGAGGTCTCCGAGTGTCTGTCTAATTGCATTCAAGTATGCAGTGAGGACTGTGGCTGTTGTGTATGAAAATGGAAGTATTGTGGGGCAAAGGATGTAGGAGTTTGAGCACGCAGTAGAAGGTGTGAAGCAGTCATTTTGAAGAATAGGCGAGTGAACTTGCTGAGAGCATGTGGTGGGATTGCCAGGCAACACCGAGTGTCTCTTTCAGATTCCTGGCTGTGAATTTAGATTTGAACCTGTTCTCGTTATGTGCATGTATATTTTTTTCCGGAGTCAGATCTGATTGAACTTGGGGCTTCCCCTGTGAGTCAGGAGGGGGCAGACGTAGCAAAGAAATTAAGCCATGTTTGGTAGAGAGTAACTATCACAACAGCGCTGCCATCAAAGAGTGGTAGTGAGTGTTGTGGGGTAGAAGTGAGGGCGTCTCCACTTAAGGATCACTGGCGCAATTCACCATGGAGTGAGTGGGCTGGCAGGATAAGAGGTTGGCTTTAGAGTAGATACTTAAAATCAAGAGTCTTCAAAGTGAAGCAAGCGGTCATCAGCAACAATAAAGCTGAGTAGCTGAAGTGCAGAAACTTAGTCCAGGCATCAACAAACCACTCATGAAGAGCTGGAAGTCACTGAGAGATGGTGGCCATGTTATGGCATGGTGAGACCAGTAAATAGTGGTCTGACTCAGGTAGAAGCAACAGGGATGGTTAGACAGTGGACAGAGCTGGAGACACTGATCTCCA
>JADRCD010193136.1:446-20473 GCA_019843815.1 Montemys delectorum | reverse complement strand
TATTGTGCTTAAGAGATCTATGTAGCAAAAACAATTCTAACCTGGAAGCCCCACTAACTAGAGAACAGAACTTCCTGGAATGCTGGGGGTGTTGTTCATGGAAGGTAACAAGCCACATAGTCTTTCTTCTGTAAACAAGCTTAGTTGCCCCAACTGCACAGGGTGTGCTTGATCACATGTAGGTAGGAGGTAAGAAGGCAGGGAGTATGTCAGGATGTGTGCTTGCCTCTGATAGGATGAAGGTGGGAAGTACATGGTCCTGTGGAAGCACCTGATGAACATAATTCATTCTCTGGGAATCCTGAGTATTGACCTGGTCAGTGTCCGTCATCCTGACTTCATGTTTGACTCCAAAATTGTGGTAGTGGTCTTTGTCCATCCCGGTGGAATTAACAGTAGAAACTTCTGTCAGGCAGTACAGAGCAGAGGAATTCCCAGAGCAAGGGAACCTGAGCTGCTTTGCAGTCCTCAGGAAGATCTGCCAACTCTCACTACAGTGTGGAAGTTGTTGTTGTCCTCAGGCTCTTCCTGACATTTCTCTTCCTCTAAAACAGGGAGCATACACCCAAATAACATACCAGGCTGAGCCTGGCTGTGAGAACACAGTAGAATGGTGCAGGCCTAGGAACTAGGAAACCATGTAGTCAGTGATCCCAAGGCAGGACTTGACCCCCCATCCTCCCCTTCCAACTAGTCCCTGCTCCCTGTGGTGTTCTCTCTCTTTCTCTCTCTCTCTCTCTCTCTCTCTCTCTCCAGTAAAGTATAAATGATGTATACTGTATTGGTCAGGGTTCCTTAGGGTAGAAGAACTTATAGAATGAATCTCTCATGCACACACATACACATACACACACACACACACACACACACACATACACACACACACACACACATACACACACACACACACACACACACACACACATACACACACACACATTCTTGGACCTTCCATTTATAGGCAGCCATTATTGGATTAGTGAACCATAGCTTGTGATTCTAATAAATCCCCACATATGTATGTATACATACATAATAAATTGCCATATATATTATATTCATGTAATAATAGATAATACAATGAGATAATTATATATAATAAATATCCATATATGTTATATATTTATATACTATTTATTTATTTATATACTATTTATTTATTTATATACTATTTATTTATTTATATACTATTTATTTATTTATTTGAATGACTTACAGATTATGGTCCAACTAAGCCAATAATGACTGCCTATCAATAGAAGTCCCAAGAATCCAGAAGTTGCTCAGTCCACAAGGCTAGACGTCTGAGTTGGTCTTCAGTAGAGGCTAGAATTCTGAAGACAGTGTAGCCATCCAGCAGCCATGGACAAACTGGGTTTACCTGAAAGGAGGGCTGGAAATGAAAAGAGACAAGGAAAGGGGAAGGGAGACAAGAAAAAGATGAAGCCAAGACAAAGTTCTGATCAAGGCTACAAGTTTATTCAGCACTGCATTTCAGGGCCTATCCTTTGTTTCAGCTGGATTATGTTGCAAAACAAGCTCAGTTGGCAGTCTACTCTTCTAACTTCCTGTAGGAAGTCACACGACCAACCAAGGCTGATGAATCCACCTAAGTTGTTAAGCCCACTGTGGCAAGCTCTCAAAGTCTGTTCAGCCTGCTCAAGGCTAGGGAAGGGCACAATTCCCCCTTTTTTTTGTTTTTTAAAGATGAACACAAGATTTACTTATTTTCCATAATCCCATCTAGGGTAAAGAGTGGCCAGGTGACCCTTCCTGTTTTAGGTCAGTGTCTATATTGCTCCTTCTTACCCATCAGGGAGAACAAACATAGCATTGATGTTTGTCTCTGTCTTAGGTTGATAGGAGCTCAAGAACACTCTTACCCATCTCTGACTACAGGCTTTCTATAGCACACTCTTTCCTATTCAGACCAAAGCCACAAAGGACATATGACTATGCACTCAGTGTACTTCTTCATGGTGATGAATTATTGCCATGGTGAATAGCTGAGCTTGCTGAAAGCGATCCTGGGTGGAGGCAACCAATCTGTTTAAGATACAAGGTCCAGGGCTGGCAAGATGGCTCAGCGGGTAAGAGCACTGACTGCTCTTCCGAAGGTCCTGAGTTCGGATCCTAGCAACCACATGGTGGCTCACAACCACCCGTAATGAGATCTGATGCCCTCTTCTGGGCTCACGGCCACCTGTACAGCTACAGTGTACTCATACACATAAAATAAATAAAATAAATCTTTAAAAAAAAAAAAGATACAAGGTCCAATAGTTAAAAGCAACAAAATTATAATTAATGGTACAAACAGTGTAGAAACTAAAGTTGTAAGCCATGGAGAAGTAGAGAACCAGGATTCAAACCATCCCTAATTCTGTCCTTTTTCTCTTTACCTTTTGGCTTGTCCTTCTCGAACTTTAGCCGTAGAATCCTTTACTATTCTTGAATGATCAGTGTAAAAGTAACATTCTTCATGGAGGCCTGTACATAGTCCTCCCTGTTAAAGGAATAAAAGATCAAGTCCTTTCCTGTTTTGAAGGACTACTGCAGGCAAGGAGGTTAGAGATTCTTGCAAATGGGAAATAGAGGTTTCTATCCTTTCTATGTCTGTATCTATTGCCGTTCTAAAGAGCTCATAATTTTTTTCTTGCAAAACCAGGGCAGAAGTGTGAGCAGCTGCTCCTCCCACACTCAGAGAGCTCCTTGGCATCCAAATTTAAAAATTTTAAAATAAAGAGCATGATTTAACTAATTCTGTGGTATACAGAGACAAAATTCCCAGTTTTTTTTGTTGTTGTTGTTGTTGCTTTTATGAAGATATTGTTTTAAAGTTTCACGGGCCTGTTCCACAATATCTTGCCCTTTAGGATAATAAGGAAATATGAGTAACATCCATTTGCCATAATTGATTAAGTACAAGTCTCAAGGATTAACACCATTATGTGTTACATGAAGAAATTGAGGACACTGAGAACAAGTCTTTACAATTTGATGTGCATATTTTCTAGAAATGCCAAACTACTGTCTTAAACTATTACTATTTTGATGATGTAAAGAATAAGATTGTTTGCCAGGCAGTGGTGGTACACGCCTTTAATCCCAGCACTTGGGAGGCAGAGACAGGTGGACTTCTGAGTTCGAGGCCAGCCTGGTCTACAGAATGAGTTCCAGGACAGCCAGAGATATACAGAGAAACCCTGTCTCGGAAAAAAACAAAAACAAAAACATGAGATTGTTTGGCTAATTGTTCCTATGAGGCCTATAATCTACCTGGTATACACATCCGGTGTGGCATTGCCCATGGGTCCAGGCAATCCAGTATGCACTCTTAAATGTTCTGTAAAGTAAGGAACACTACATGTTTCTTAAATTAAGCTATATTTTTATAAATAACTATAAAATTTGAGAATTAGAAGTATTTAAAAAAGGAACAATTTCAAACAATTGTAAACCATGAGCTATATATTGCCTATCAGTATACAAATTAAAAGCTTGATTTTTTTTCCCTCTTCCTGTAAGTGGCCAGAGGTGACCTGTGAAGATGGTTTGCTAATCTGTCAACCCAGAAAACCCCACAAAATCATGCAAATCCAGAGGTTCAAACCTTCGTGTTCACCTTAAGAACACCCAGGAAACTGCCCAGGCCATCAAGGGTGTGCATATCCACAGAGCTACCAAGTATCTGAAAGACGTCACTTTAAAGAAGCAGTGTGTGCCACTCTGGCGGTATAATGGTGGAGTCGGTAGGTATACACAGGTCAAACAGTGGGGCTAGACACAGGGACAGTGGCCAAAAGAGAGTGCTGAGTTTTTGCTATACATGCTTAAAAATGCAGAGAGTAATGCTGAACTTAAGGGTTTAGACATGGATTCTCTAGTCATCGAACACATCCCGGTGAACAAGGCACCTAAGATGCGCCGACGAACCTACGGAGCACATGGCCGGATCAACCCATCCATGAGCTCACCCTGCCACATTGAGATGATCCTCACTGAGAAGGACAGATTGCTCCAAAGCCAGAAGAGGAGACTGCACAGAAGAAAGAGATATCCCAGAAGAAACTGAAGAAATAAAAACTCACGGCACGGGAATAAATTCAGCATAAAATATATGCAGATAAAGAAGTACAAAAGCTTGAGAGATCAAGAGATGGACAAAGGCAAATGCAAGAATCCTACCAACAGAAACCAAGACTGCTTGGCTTCATCAGAACCTAGTACTCCCACCATAGCAAGTCCTGGATATCCTAAAACACCAGAAAAGCAAGATATGGATCTAAAATCATATCTCACAATGCTGATAGAGGAACTTAAGAAGGACATGAATAACTCCCTTAAAGAAATACAGGAGAACACAGGTAAAGAGGTACAAGCCCTTAAAGAGGAAACAAAAAAATCCCATAAAGAATTACAGGAGATCACAAGTAAACAAGTAAAAGTACTTAAAGAGCAGACTCAAAAATCCCTTAAGGAATTGCTAGAAAACACAAACAAACAGGTGAAGGAATTGAGTAAAACCATCAAGGACCTAAAAATGGAAGTAGAAACAATAAAGAAATCACAAAAAGAGACAACTCTGGAGTTAGAAATCTTAGGAAAGAAGTCAGGAAACCTAGATGCAAGCATCACCAACAGAATACAAGAGATAGAAGAGAGAATCTCAGGGGCAGAAGATAACATAGACAACATTGACTGAAAAGTCAAAGAAAATGCAAAAAGCAAAAAGATACCATAGAAAACATTAACACAACAGTCAAAAGAAATGCAAAATGTGAGAAGTTCCTAACCCAAAACATCCAGGAAATCCAGGACACAATGAGAAGACCAAACCTAAGGATAATAGGTATAGAAGAGAGTGAAGACCTCCAACTTAAAGGGCCAGTAAATATCTTCAACAAAATTATAGAAGAAAACTTCCTTAACCTAAAGAAAGAGATACCCATGAACATACAAGAAGCCTATAGAACTTCAAAAAGACTGGACGAGAAAAGAAATTCCTCCCGCCACATAATAGTCAAAACAACAAATGCACAAAACAAAGAAAGAATACTAAAAGCAGTAAGGGAAAAAGGTCGAGCAACATATAAAGGCAGGCCTATCAGAATTACACCAGACTTCTCACCAGAGACTATGAAAGCTAGAAGATCCTGGGCAGATGTCATACAGACCCTACAAGAACTCAAATGCCAGCCCAGGCTACTATATCAGCAAAATTCTCAATTATCATAGATGGAGAAAACAAGGTATTCCATGACAAAACAAAATTTACACAATATCTTTCCACAAATCCAGCCCTACAAAGGATAATAGATGGAAAACATCAACATAAGGAGTAAATCTATACCCCAGAAGAAGCAAGAAGGTAATCTTTCAACAAAACCACACAAACTTAATTCCACCTCTTACAACAAAAACAACAGGAATGTGACAATTACTTTTTCTTAATATATTACTATGAAAATGAATATTACCAACATATCCTAATCGATTGAAATCCAATAATATGAGGAATTAGAAATTTGTTGATTGTCATCCAATGGTCTCTCTAATTTGATAATTGGAGAAATAGGTCCAACATTGTACAATCTATATGCACTTTCAGCTTGTTTGTTTGTGACAGTACCTTGCTGTGTACAACATAAGGGTCTTGAAATCTTGCTTCTCCTATCTCAGCCTCTCTATTAGTAGTATTGTTTATCTTATGTTTTTACACTATACTATGGTTTTCAGAACAGCTTATATATTTCAAAAGTATTTATATATCCAAAAGAAACATAGACAATTAAATTGGGAAGGGGCCTGTAAGAGAACAACAGAGAGTGAGACTGAATGCTTTGCCTGACGTTTGTAATTCTTGTATCAAGTTTGAAGAAGAAGACTTTATAAGTTACTCTTTCTTTGAGATCAATGCTTTTCCAAATTATCACAACTAATGAACCAAATTCTTACCCTCACCCAATGTCCATGCCACCCTCCAAGCAGAACCATTGTTCATTCAATCAGTTGGTGAATGACTTTATGGATATAACATCTTAATATCTACACCATTTCTTAAATGAATGTAACCTGTTCTCTGTGGGCTGAGAATAAAGTCACTCACTAAAGTCAAATAGCTTTGACCATAGCAGGAAGTCTGTATTCAAAAATTGTGCCTACAATTCATTTCTTGGTGCAGCAGAACTGTCAACTCTCAGCTTAGCTACAATGGAGGTAAAATCCTTTGGTGATGTGAGGATCATTGAATTACAATGAAATCCAATGTCTAAAAATTGTTTTTATTTTGGGCTTGTACCACAGTAAAAGCCAAGATTTTAAACTCTACTAAATACAAAACAAGCAAAAAGACTTTACATATTTATGTTCATTTAGGAAAATACCAGTAGTGATGTATTATTTTGAAGTATACAGTTAATATGTTTGGAGTTATTTAAAATTTATATTGAGAAAAATGTATTTTCACTATTGCTGTAGACGAGCATCTACCTGACTGTTAAATTTATTGTTGTTTTATATCAAACAACTTTTATAATACTTATTTGTATTATAATATTTTATACATTTTAAGGAATATGACAAAAAAGATATTTTAGATATTGAAGAGGGTCTTTGGGAGGAGTGGGGGTACAAAAGGGAAACAAGAATGTTATTTAATTCTATTAAAATATGTTTTTAAATGTTAACAAATTCAGATAAATTGAAATCGTGTAACTTTTCTCATCATAATCCAATAAAAGTTAAAAAAAAAAAAAGAAAAAAAAGAAATACAAAAGCTTGATTTTTTTCAATATTTCAAAAACAGTGGCTACAACACATAGTTCAATTATTTGTGCTGAAGCAGGGGGTGGGGGGACTCAAAAGAATGAACATGTAATCCAATTACATATACTGCCTTCCTATTACATGAGTAATACCATAAGCACATTTTCTATGGACTGAATCCATGAATTTACAGGAAATACAAAAGCATGCTTAGAGGCAGATTCAAACAACTTGTTTTTTGGATAATGATTATCAAATTTGCCTAAAACGTTTGCCATGAAATAGGCCAAATATCAGTATTCTGCAATAACCAATTTAATAGCTGTTTTAAATAAGGAGTACACACACATTCCATCAGGTTCTTAAGGCATTCTTTCATGATTCTGTCCTACAATTCTGTATTAACACAGCAACAGCTTCATAATAGGGTGTTCAAACTTTACTTGGAGATGAAGAAAGACGACTCCACATTAATGGTCCCTCTTACCAAAGGACTGCTGTGAAACAGCCAACAATTGATGCTAGTCTATATAATATATCTGTTGTTGGCTAATAGTTTCCTCTCCTTTCTGCAAAGCTATTTTTTCCTCATCAGTTAATTGTCAAGGGGAATCAGGATTTGCATCCCCCTTGAGAATATAAAACAGAGGTTAAGTTCTCCTGTGGTAAGCTTAAGATGAGGTCTTAGCCAATTAATATCTCCTAACAACCTTTGAAAATAATTTGAAGTAAGGAAATTATCTTTTCTTTCTTGAATCTTCTGTGCCACAGTTTGTTTCAAATAGAACTGAGGCCCCAAATTTTGAAAAAGATATTGCCTTTGAATCTTTTCTGGAGCAACAACTACTCCAAAATTTTAAAGCTTGTTGTATAAGAAAAGCAAAGTCTTGTAGTAAAACTCTATCAGAAGGATCAGCTAATAAAATATCCATAAAATGAATAATATACACTGAAGGATTCAAAGCCTAACCTTTTGTATTGAAGCAGAAACAAATTTTCAACATAATGTAGGGCCATTAGCCATTCTTTGAGGCAAAACTTTTTAATGATACCACTTCATGGGTTATTCAAAATTACAACCAGGCACACTAAGTGTAAACTTCCCAGTCACCAGGATGCAAATGAACAATATAAATATAATCCTCCAAATCTATAATAATTCTATATGCATTTCCTGGAATGGCAGCTAGAGTAGGCAAGCCAGGCTGCTTTGTCCCCACAAGTTCCATAGCCTCACCACCCCTTCATAAACCCTGCAACAATCTCCATCTGCTTGATTTTTTCTTAATTACAAATATGTGTGAGTTAGAATTCTGAGCCTGTGATCAAACTACAAACTGCAGCCAATGGAATCCTGGCAGTTTAACTAAAATTTTTAAGTTTCCTTTGCAAAATTTAAGCATACCCATAATTTTGGAAAACAAAACCCAGTTTTAAACAATCAATTCTCTTTAAAAATCAATACCAAGAACATTACTTTCACATTACAAAGTTTGGCTGCCAGTTCTTATATATGAATGCATGACAGTGCAGCTTTTAATACCTCATTAAAGAGACATTGTTTTAAATCATTTTTATAAGTCTGGTTTCTAGGATAAGAATTACATAAAATATTACTCAATTTAGATGTATCTTTAGAGATCTGTTTCCCTGGGTTTGCTCATACCATGTATTGTTATCTGAATGACTCAAACCCTGTTACCAGTTTTAGGCCAACTTTCTGTTACCAATGTTACAAATTTTTAATCATACTCAATAACTTATAAACCAGGACTCTATAACCAAGACATGCAGAACATATTTATACTTTTAAAACTAATCAGAAACAAAAATGAAGTGGCTACACGTATCTTATATATTTAAACTGGACACAATTCTTACTTTTTCTAGCTATAATTTAAAGAAGGAAGCACCTTGTCACCTGCTGAACCCAATAATCACAATCAGAGATTTTTTGTTTGTTTGTTTTGTTTTTCAAAACAGGGTTTCTCTGTGTAGCCCTGGCTATCCTGGAACTTACCCTGTAGAACAGGCTGGCCTCAAACTCAGAAATCTGCCTGCCTCTGCCTCCCAAGTGCTGGGATTAAAGGCATGTGCCAACACACACAAATCAACTGAGTAAGAGCCAGGAGTCATAAGTAAATTCACAAGACACCCAGCTAAGTTTGATTTTCAGATGAACAATTAATAGTATTTAATGTGTGATTTTTCCATGTACTATGTAACAGAAATCTGTAGTAATGGCTCTGGTATACAAATGTAGCTTTGAAGATTGGAAGCATGACTCAATAAACTGCTTACTTTGAAAGCTCAAAACCTAGGCTCAGATCCACAGAACCTACATAAAAGACAGATATGCCTATCATATCAGTGTTAGAGTAGTAGAGACAGGTGGGTCCCCTGGAGCTTGCTGAGCAGCTCCCCTAGCCAAATCCCTGGGCTCCAGATTCAGTGAAAGACCCTGTCACAAAAGATAAGGAGTAACCATGGTAACTCCAGTTCTCACTTCCTCAAGCACTAGGCGCACATGTAGCATACATACATACATGTGCACAAAACACTCATACAAATAGAGTACAGTAAATAAACCTTAAAACCAGGCTAAGGAAAATAAGGTGAAAAATAATCAAAAATAATCAATGCACATCTGGTATATACCCTCCCTTCCAAAACCATATACATATACCCCATACATACACATATGAATGGACATACATAAATTTGAGAATGTGCACACACATACACACACAATCACTTTTGAGCTTGTTTATTTTTCCTCCCATTAATTCTAATGCTTATGAGCTTACTCAAGGTTATCAGCTCTGGTCATTTTTAATTTGCCTGTGTCTGGAATGTATTTCATTTCTCAGACAACTTTTTAAAAGTTGCCTGTTTCTGGGGAATTGCAGGCTCCTAGGGAGGAATCTGAAGCAACTCTTGGCTGCCACTGTAAGAATTGAGCAAACAGGGACACCTCATAAAAATACTGAAGAGCCAAGGATGTCCATTAAGCCTAAAGACTGAGAGCTCCAGAAAGGTTTATTAAGCAAACACCCATCCCCAAGAGATGCCCGGTTCCAGGAAACGTCCCCGGGGGCGGGGGTAGATCTTTCCCCACCCCTCCTACATGTAACAGGTATCTACTCCTCTCCTAGAGGACAAAGGTCAATGGAAACAAAAGAACAATGGGAAAGATAACCAGCCCATGTTGTAAGTTGTAACCAGCCCACGTTGTAATTAGTAAAACTCTGTTCTGAAAAGGTATAAAGAGTAAGAGCTTTCGTCCCTCCAGGGTCACCTTTGCCTGATTGAGAGATGAACCCAGTATACTGGATCAATAAAAACCTGATGCTAATTGCATCGATCTCTGTCCCTGTGTCTTCGTGAATGGGACACCCATGCCAAATTTAACATCTTGGTGCATGGGCCAGGAAAGTCCTCCTTTCATGGGACCAGTGATTAGAGATTGGAGGATCACACGTGCTGGGGATCGCATGCTGTAGCAGGTATCATGGTTGTTCTGTGTCTGTGTCTGACTTTTTGAATCTGTATCTCTGATCTGTGAGGCCACAGCAGTTTCTTGGAGGTAGTCTTGCGAGGAAGGTAGAAGTACCTAGCTGTCGCAGACTACAAAAGTCTTGGACACCCTGGACTCTGTCTGGGAAGTCAGATATGAAAGTTGGACTCCATCTGGGGGTGGCGTCAAGGAGGCCACCACCGAGTTCTTTCATTTTCTGTTTGTGGCTCTCGTGGCAGGGGCGCCTCTTTCTGTCTATCTCTGTCTTTTTGTTTGCATGTGGACTTGGACTGACGATATTTTTGGACAGCATGGGACAAACTGTGTCACCCCCTTGAGTTTGACTCTTAAACAAGAAGTTAGGTCTAGAGCCCACAATATCTCAGAAGAAGTGGAGAAGACTCTTTGTGCCTCGGAATGGCCTTCCTTCGAGGTTGGGTGGCCAGCCAATGGCTCTTTCTCTTTGACTCCTATTTCATTAGTCGAACAGTGGACCTTTAGAACAGGCCCCAGGAGTCACCCAGACCAGATCCCGTATATCCTGGTCTGGGAAGATTTGGTATCTAACCCTCCGCACTGGGCCTGTCTGTGGGTGTCTGTCCATGTTGTACAGGACCAAGCCAAGAAAAAAATGTCCTCACAGACACTGAGGCCGACCTTCTCCTCTTGGACCTCCCTCCTCCCAACCTCCCCCCCACATACACTCCAATCTCGTGTAGGTCCAGCTGCAGGACCACTGGCACTGTCAGCTGCAGGTCTTTCTGTTTCACCAGAGGAAGAGAGAGGTGCAGAGGCTTCACCCCCGGAATTGGAGGGACCTGCCTATGGGACCCGCCGCAAGAGAGGAATGGTCCCCAACCAGACAAACATTTTGCCCCTCCGGCCTACGGTCCTCCCAATGAGCAGGGCCACCAGCCCCTGCAGTACTGGATGTTCTCAGTGACTGGTTTGTATAACTGGAAGACCCACAACCCCTCCTTCTCTGAAAACCCTCAGAGCCTGACTAACCTCATTGAATCTATCCTCTTTTCCCATCAGCCCACCTGAGATGATTGTCAACAACTGTTACAAGTCCTGTTCACTACCGAGGAGAAACAGCATATCCTCCTTAAGACCAGGAAAAATGTCCCTGGGGCAGACGGGCGACCCTCTCTCCTACCAGTTGATACTGATGCGGGTTTTCCGCTGACCAGATCAGACTGGAACTACAACACGCCTGAAGGTAGAGAGTACTTGAAAGTTTTCTGCCAGACTCTTTTGGCAGGTCTCAAGGGGGCAGTGTGACGCCCTACTAATTTGGCTAAGGTAAGAGACGTGATCCAGGGGCCAAATGAGTCTCCCTCAGCTTTCTTGGAGAGGCGTATTGAGCTTTCTGCCAGTTCACTCCTTATGATCCCAGCAGTGAGGAACATAAGGTTACTGTCACAGTTGCTTTTATTGAACAGTTGAGCCAAGATATCAGGAAGAAGTTGCAGAAACTAGATGGGTCGCAAGGTAAGTCTTTTAAGAGAGCTAATGCAGGTGGCTGAGAAAGTACTTTATAACCAGGAGACAGAAGAAGAGAAAGAAGATAGGAAACAGAAGTAACAGGAAGCTAGAGAATTAAAAAGAGAAAAGAGACAGGAAAAGAATATTCACAGAATCTTGGCCACAGTAGTTAGAGAAACTAGAGAACCTAGTACGATAGTACCTGTCAACCAAAGAGAACCCCTGACTACGGATCAGTGTGCTTACTGTAAAGAAAAGGGGCACTGGTTGAGAGATTGCCCCAAAAGGAAGAAAAAGGAGCCCTATGTTTCAGAGAGGAAGCCGGCAGGGCCTAATGTGTTGGCCATTCAAGAGAACAATGACAGTGAATAGAGGGGATAGGATTCGGATCCCCTCCCCAAACCCAGGTAACCCTTAATGTGGAGGGGAAATCCACTCAGTTTCTGGTGGACATGGGGGCAGAATATTAGGTCCTCTTACAATCAGATGGGCCGATTTCCAAAAGAAGTCCTAGGTACAAGGGGCCACTGGAAACAAACAATATTCATGGACTACCGAAGAACAGTGGACTTAGGCGTGGGCTGGGTATCTCACTCGTTCATTGTCATCCCAGAATGCCCTTGCCTCTTGTTAGGGAGAGACCTTCTCACTAAGACGAGAGCACAGATCTATTTCCTCCCAGAAGGACCCCAGGTCAGGGGCTGACAGGGAGAACCCATACAGGTGCTGACTATAAGACTAGAAGATGAGTATCAGCTCTTTGAGAATAAGGATTGCAGGCCTGAAGATGTAGGTTGGTTCTCACAGGCTTGGGCTGAAACAGCAGGAATGGGGAAAGCTGAGAACCATGTGAAGCTGAAGGCCCAGGCCAGCCCAGCAACCATTCGCCAGTATCCTATGTCCAAAGAAGCCCGAGATGGGATCCGGCCCCATGTCCTATGCTTCCTCCAACTGGGGATCCTGCAGAGGTGCCAGTCTGCATGGAATACTCCCCTCCTCCAAGTACAAAAGCCAGGATCCAATGACTATCGACCTGTCCAGGACCTCAGGGAGGTAAACAAACAGGTGTCCAACCTCCACCCTATGGTTCCTAACCTGTATAACCTTTTGAGTTCCTTGCCACCCTCTAGGACCTGGTATACTGTACTGGACCTCAAAGATGCCTTCTTCTGCCTGTCACTGGCCCCTAAGAGCCAAGAGTACTTTGCCTTTGAATGGAAAGACCCTGAGTTGGGTATAATGGGCCAGCTCACATGGACCCACTTGCCTCAGGGTTTCAAGAACTCCTCACTATTTTCGATGATGCCCTACATTAAGATCTAGTGGCCTTTCGAACATCCAATCCCCAAATAACTCTTCTGCAATACATAGATGACCTTCTTTTAGCCACATCCAGCCAGGAACTCGTGGAACTGGGAGAGTTGGGCTATCTCGCCTCAGCAGAGAAAGCCCAGATATGCCATCAAAAGGTCAGTTACCTGGGGTATTTGCTCAGGGAAGGGAAGAGATGGCTATCAGATAGATGCCAGAAAAGTAACTATGTTTCACATCCCACCACCCACAAGTCAGAAACAGGTTAGAGAGTTCCTGGGCATAGCAGGCTCCTATCACCTGTGGATACTGGGGTTCACCGAGATGGCAGTCCCTCTCTATCCTCTCACCAAGAATAAGCAGCTGTTTGTGTGGAGGGGAAAAGAGCAGGAGGCTTTTGACGCCATCAAAACAGCCCTCATGTCAGTTCCTGCCCTGGGTCTCCCTGATGTGACTAAACCATTTCATCTGTATGTGGCAGAGAACAAGGGCATAACAAAAGGGGTCCTGACCCAAATAATAGGACCATCGAAGAGACCAGTGGCATACCTCTCAAAAAAGTTAGACCCTGTGGCCTCCGGGTGGCCTGCCTGTCTGAGGATTGTGGCTGCGATTGCAGTGTTGGTTAAAGACACTGATAAATTGACTCTGGGACAAGATCTGGTAATATCCACTCCACACGCCCTAGAGAGTGTGGTCCACCAGCCCTCCTCCCCCCTCCCTGATCAATGGCTCACTAATGCATGAATGACTCATTATCAGACTTTGCTACTCAATTTTGACAGGATCACGTTTGCGCCCCTCACAGGCCTAAATCCAGCCACTCTTCTCCCAGACCCTGATCTTGAACCTCCCATCCATGACTGTCAGCAAGTGCTCTCTGAGGCACATGGCTGGCACAAAGACCTGTCTGACCAGCCTTTGGCCGATGCAGAGAAGATTTGGTTCACAGATGGGAGCAGTTCCCTAGAAAAGGGGCAGAGGAGATCAGGTGCGGCTGTGGCGGATGGACAACAGGTTGTATGGGCACAAACTCTGCCAGAAGGAATCTCTGCTCAGAAAGCCAAACTCATTGCCCTCACAAAAGCTCTTTTTGAGCTAGGAGAAGGCAAAAAGATCAACATCTACTATACATCTACACAGATAGTAGATATGCCTTCGCTATGGCCTATGTCCATGGTACCATCTACCAGCAGCGGGGATTACTGACCTCAAGAGGAAAAGAAATCAAGAACAAGACTGAGATTCTGGCACTCCTAGAAGCCTTACACAAGCCAGCAAAAGTGAGTATTATTCACTCTCCGGGCCACCAATTTGGCAGATCAAGAAGCTAAGGCAGTAGCCTCTAGAGCATCCAAAGTGATGGTGGCCAGAGAGTCCGAATCAGCTGAACATAAGTTCCAGTACACCACTGAAGACCTGGCAGTCATCTCAAAGGACTCTGAAAATCATTTTGATCAGAGAAAGGGGGTCTGGGTGACCCCATCTGGTAAAAGAATACTACCACAGGCAAAGATGTTGATAAAACAAAATGCACCAATGGACCCATCTAGGGGTAAGCAAGTTAACACAAACTGCCTTGAGGTCTAAGGATCATATTCCAGGACTAAAACACCTGGTAGAGCAGGTGGTTCACAACTGTATACCCTGTCAGAAGGTGAATGCTTCCAGAAACAAGACTGACCCCAATAAACGGTACTAAGGGGAATGGCCAGGAGTCTACTGAGAAGTAGACTTCACAGAGATAAAACCAGGCAAGTATGGTTACAAATATCTTCTAGTTTTCATAGACACCTTCTCAGGATGGGTAGAAGCTTTCCCTACCAAGCAAGAAACCACAATGGTAGTCAAGAAGATACTAGAAGAAATTTTCCCCCAATTTGGAGTGCCCAAGGTAATAGGATCTGATAATGGCCCAGCCTTCATTGCCAAGGTAAGCCAGGGAGTGACTAAATATTTAGAGGTCAATTGGAAACTTCATTGCATTTCTAGACTTTAGAGCACAGGACAGGTAAAGAGAGCTAACAGAACTCTAAAAGAGACCTTCTCGAAATTTACCATAGAGACTGGTACAAACTGGGTGGTGCTCCTTCCTCTGGCCCTGTTCAGGGTTAGAAATACCCCTTCCTCCTTCAGTTTGACCCCCTTTGAGATCCTGTAAAAGACCCCAGCGCCCCTAACTCTACTAGGGGACATTATTGAGCCAACCTGTCATAGTAATAATGATTTGTATGCCAGATTAAAAGGGCTGCAGGTAGTGCAGAAAGAAGTTTGGTCACAGCTGGCAGCCGCCTGTGAGCCAAGGACCCCTTAGACACCGCACCAGTTCCAGGTCAGAGACGCAGTCTATGTGTGAGGACACCGAGCCCAGACACTTGAGCCTTGCTGGAAAGGACCATACCTTGTCCTGCTAACCACCCCAACTGCAGTGAAAGTAGATGGGCTTACACCATGGATCCACACGTAACACGTTAAACCTACTCCACCAGACCAGTAACTACACCCTTGTTGGACACAGACTAATGACAACCCGCTGAAGCTCAAGATAGTCAAAAATGGGACTTCTACTGGTCATGGTACTGTATCTTAGTTCTCTTCCATTGAGCCCATCCAGTGCCAGTCCTCACCAGCCATGTAACCTGACTTGGATGGTAATTACTGGGCACAGAGACATAATATGGAGCAGGTCTAAAGTCACTACCTTTGGTGGTCTGACATGTTCCCCGATGTCTGCAAACTGGCCTTTGGGGCGCCAGCTAACTGGGATATGGAAGGATATTGTGACCCCAACATGCCTGCTCCCAAAGTGCCCTCTCCCCCTGACTGGCATAGGCTAGACCCATTTGGGGGGGGGGATGCAGACATGTGAGTCAGAGGAGTCAACTCCATACCCTGACTTTTTATGTTTGTCCTAGACTCCACCAAAGGTGTTCCTTAAATCCGACATGTGGAGGTTGAGATCATTTTTTCTGTAAAAATTGGGGCTGTGAGACTTTGGGTGATACATATTGGAAGCTGTCTTCCAGTTGGGACTATATAAAGGTGGCCGCCAACTATAACCATCATGAGGCAGGAAAGACAGGGTGGACATACTGTTCGGAGAAGGAAACTTGGTGTCATCCATTCCATATTACTTTTACAAAGCCAGGAAAGCAGGCTACTGGGTGGACAACTGGTTATGCATGGGGACTTAGATTTTATAAGGAATAATATGACGATGGGCTGATATTTACCATTAAGCTTAAGATAAAAACCCCTTATATCTGCTAGGCCCGAATTCAGCCTTGAGTCCTCCCCATCCACTTCCAGATTCTCCACGGTCTGTTCCCCAGATTATACACAAAATGGGAACAGCCACTCCAACTACTGAGTTAGGGACCAACATACTCTCTCTAGAGGCCCTACCAGCACAGTTGATCTGGGTGTCAACTCTCTCCTTAATATGCTAACTAGTGCCTTCAGAGTACTCAATGCTATGAACCCTGAGATGACTAGAAAGTGTTGGCTATGTTATGATGTGGTACCTCCTTACTATGAAGGTATTGCATGTGTTGGTACTCCTACCATGTCTTTAGAAGCCTCCCATTGCAGGTGGAACCATCAACAAGTCTGCCTGACCCTGTCAGCTGTTACTGGAAAAGGCCTCTGTATGGGTCAAGTCCCACAAACCCATCAACATTGGTGTAATAGTTCACACCCTCTGATAAAGAATCCAACCGGATACCCCTCCTGCCCTTAGACAGCTGGTGGGCCGGCGCCTCAGGGATTATAACCTGCATAAGTTTAGAGATTCTAAATAACAAACATGAATTTTGTGTTGTAGTCCAGATAGTACCTAGACTGCTGTACCACCCCTATGAAGATGTACTGAATTACTGGGATCCTGAGGCTGGAAACTTAGTAAGACACAAAAGAGAATTGGGGATTACCCTGGCAGTCAGTTTGGAGTTGAGCTTAGGAGCTTCAAGGGCAGCCACAGAATCAGCCACTATGGCCTTATGGCCTTACAACATAAGGTGTAAGGAGAGCTGAGAGCTGCCATTGATTCAGATATAGGGAAAATAGAAAAGACATTGACTGACCTCCAAGAATCCCTGACCTCCCTCTCAGAGATGGTCCTCCAAAACAGGAGAGGATTATACCTGCTATTCCTTAAAGAAGGAGGTCTGTGTGCTACACTGAAAGAAGAGTGCTGTTTTTATATAGATCACTCAGGAAAAGTCAAAGACAATTTAGCTAAGATTAGAGAAGGTTTAGAACAAAGAAAAAGAGCTCAAGGCAAGAACTGGTTTGAAACCTGGTTTAATTCTTTCCCTTGGTTCACAACTAATTATACACCTATTATTACTTACCTTTGGCCCCTACATTCTAAATCGCTTAGTTGCCTTCATTAGAGAGTGTGTCAGTACCATACAGATTATGATGTTGAGACAGCAATATCAAGAAGTGAGCCAAGATGAGATACAGCATTGTAGCACATAATCTTAAGCTTGAGATATTCCCAAGAAAGAGGGGGAAATGTAAGAATTTTATGAGAGGACACCTCATAAAAATACCGAGGAGCCAAGGATGTCCATTAAGCCTAAAGACTGAGAGCTCCAGAAAAGTTTATTAAGCAAACACTCATCTCCAAGAGATGCCCTGTTCCAGGAAACATCCCCGGGAGGGGGTGGATCTCCCCCCACCCCTCCTACACGTAACAGGTATCTACTCCTCTCCTAGAGGACAAATGTCAATGGAAACAAAAGAACAATGGAAAAGATAACCAACCCATGTTGTAAGTTGTAACCAGCCCACGTAGTAAGTAGTAAAACTCTGTTCTGAAAAGGTATAAAGAGTAAGAGTTTTCGTCCCACCAAGGTCGCCTTTGCCTGATTGAGAGATGACCCCAGTATACTGGATCAATAAAAACCTCATGCTTATTGCATCGATCTCTGTCCCTGTGTCTTCGTGAGTGGGACACCCACGCCGAATTTAACACCACCTTCATTACGGTATTTGATCACGACAGTAACTAACAAAAGCAGAGTTACTCTATTTTGTTAATGAGAAAACTGATGCTGTTCATACATGAGTAAGCCTAGGACTCCAGTGAGGGCCTTCTTGCTCCAATTTCAACTCCTATATAAATATTCACAGTATGAGAATTAGAAAAAGACAGAGACAGGCACAGAGACAGACTGAGAGAATGAATTAACATTTTCACTGGATCACACCTCTAACCTACCAGTCATTTATAAGGCTGAAGGGAAAGGATTGAGGAGAGTTGAAAGACCCAAGGTGGTCTCCACACATCTAGGGGTCTGAGACTCAGTTCATACCAAGTAATAAAATCAAAAGGACGTACAAATCGGCCTCTGTAGGCAGAGCATGACTGAAAGAATGTTTTGTGTTCAGAACTGTTTTTAAACACAGTAATGACATACTCAACCTCTCATTTACCTTAGTCACCTGTTTAAACCCTGGAATTTCCTCACAGTCGAGTAATAAGTAGCCCTGGGCCTGTTCTGCCCCAGGAGCTCCCTACTGTGAATGGGGTCAGGTAGAGGTTACCTATGTAAAGGGAGAGGAAGTAGGGAAAAGCTGTAAACCAAGCTGTCAGGCTCCCGGGCACCAGGGGAAAGATGACTAACCTGCCTCAATTGCCCGCCTGTGGGTGGTGGAAGGAGCTGAGGTGTTTACCATGTACAATACTTCTGGAGACGTGGGCTGAGCATAGCCATAACCTCAGGCTGTAGCTCTGCAGGTTCTCCTACACCTCAACCATCTATGCGACCCTGCAGCAAAGTGAATGAGTTATTACGAATATGGACATTTGACTCTATTAGAGCCTGCAAGCAGAATTATGTTGGACTTTGTACTGGCTGGTTTTGCATCAACTTGACACAAGCTAGAGTCATCAGAGAGGAGGGAGCCTCAGTTGAGGAAATGCTTCCATGAGATCCAACTGTGAGATATTTTATTTTTTTCAATTAGTGATCAGTGGGAAAGGGCCCAGCCTATGGTGGGTGGTGCCATCCCTGGACTGCTAGTCCAGGTTTCTATAAGAAAGCAGGCTGAGCAAGCCAAGGGGAGCAAGCTAGTAAGCAGCACCCCTCTGTGGCTTCTGCATGAGCTCCCACCTCCAGGTTTCTGTCCTGTTTGAATTCCTGTCCTGACATCCTTCGGTGACGAACAGCATCATGGAAGTGTAACTCAAATGAACTCTTTTCTCCTTAACTTGCTTTTTGATCATGGTGTTTCATCACAGCCATAGAAACTCTGACTAAGACAGACTTTATTGGCCTCCAAAATACTTGAAGAGTTGTCTCCCAAATAACAAAACCACTATGTTGTGTAGCAAAATACCCCTAACACTCAGCTTTCTTCACTTTCTCTTTTATGCCAATATAATTGAAGTTTATTTATTTATTTTTATTTTGTCCATGTGTGCATGCACATGTTATGTATGGTACATGTATCATGGTATATGTATGGAGGTCAGAGGACTGTTAGATTTGGGTGTGTCAGATGGCTCAGGAGGACACAGAGATGGATTGCTGAGAACTAAGGGGCTGATTAGAAGAGTTATTAATGCCATGGACAGACAGACAGAGAGCATCAGATGGGTGCTCCTGGGAAAGCTCAGTCCCCAGCAGAGATAGACATAACAGTAGGGAGTCTCTAAAGTGAATCAGGGTCCATGTGGCACAAGTGGACATCTCTTCAGGATCTCTGATAGAAAGATGTCAAGGGAAGAACTTGTAGCTAGCTCTCTGCTTCCTAGACAGAAGATGACTGGGTAGGGACCAGGTTCTGGGCAACTTCAGAAAGTGTGAGAGTGTGTTCTCACCTTTGACCCTGCTGTTGCAGAGTCTTTCTCTGACTTTCTGCCTCTCTCTGTCTCTGTCTCTGTCTCTGTCTGTCTGTCTGTCTGTCTGTCTGTCTCTCTCTCTCTCTCTCT